>NJDC01008259.1:34629-53202 GCA_002245475.1 Calephelis virginiensis | reverse complement strand
AGGGTAGAATTGTCAGTGTACTTGAACACATAATTCAAGATCCTAGCAATACACTAGTAACATTTAAGTATGGTTTTATAGCGATGGATATCTTACCATCACGATGATTGTGTCCACTATCTAAACATATAAATAAAAAAGTGGCCAAGTGCATTTGGGTCTCGATCCTTTAAGATTCCATTATCTATAGTAGCAAGCACAGATTACAGATATATAATGAGAGTAGCAAGTAAGATACTGTGATTTAATGACCCAAAATACTACAAATATCACCATCAAAAAACTACTTTGCTTTTAAAGTATTTGTATAAATGTCAAGTTAGATTTGCAGTTTTTGAAAATGTGCTGCATCTCAAAAATTTGCCAAATAAGTATGACTTGTTCTACCCAATTTTCATTTTAGGTTTTTGTTTAAGATTAATCTTAATACTTAATGCTTAGAAGAATCCTAACACTTAGTAGGTACATTTTTCACTCTCTTAATTTAGAAGCTAGAGGGTAATGTGTCCATTAAATTTTACAAATTTAGTACAAAGTATCTTGAAATGAATAACTTTGACAAAATATGGTGTTAAAAACTTCACTGTCAATTTTAAAGATCTTTCAATAGATACACCAAATGTAGAGTTTTTAATTATGTTTTGTAATGGTAAAGACATTGACTGAATACATGTACCACATTGTACCTGTGTAGTTCTAATGGTTTAGGAATAACAGTCTCGCTTTTGTGGTCTAGCAGCTCTGGTGTTGGATTTGATTTCATGAGGTCCTTGTTTGATTCCTGAGTTGGCCAACTAAATAAAAATGTGGTTTTTCCAATTCTCTTGTAAAAAAAATTTGGTATTGGATATGTGCCTGGTTGGCGAAAGGCTTGCCACCTATTACATCGTTAGGTGTGATAGGTGGCTAGTCTTTGACTAGTTTGAATACCCAACCCAATAGGAGACAAAAGAAATTAAATGTAAATAAGGTGCATCTACAAATTAAACTAAATATATAAAAAACAAAATATATATATTTACAATATACAAAATAAAGAAAACGAATTAAACTAACAAAGAAACCATTTTAATTTTTTTTTTTTATGATATTGGAAGGCTTGATATTTCTTAACATCAAGAAATCCGTCTGCTTGTTTAAGCAGACGGATTTCCTGATGTTAAGAAATTCACGCCGCCTAGAGACACCAAAGGTGGTAATGGTGCGTTGCCAACCTGAGGCCGGGATGTTAGGCCTCGAGTAAAAGTAAGTTTACTGGCTACCTTACCCTCCGAACCGGAACACGTCATGACGTTATGGCGACAGGAATAGGTAAGGCGGTGGTACCAATCCGGACGAGTCGCTGCTAAACTCTACCACCTAGAATTTTAATTTAATTTATTTGAACATACATGAAGAAATGTTATAAAGATATAAAGTATAGATGTAAGATAAAGTACACAAAGATGGAATATAGGTAATATAGAAGAAATAATTTAAAAAAAAACCTTAAATTTTTGTTTGTATTTTTCTGGTAGGCATTAGGTATACTGCCTACCAGAAAGATATAAACATTCATTCTAGATCTGTTTGTCACTAAGCCATAAAAATAGTTCTGTATAATACCAATCAAATTATTATTTTTAATAATGTTTGTTGGAAATATTAAATATCCGTTGCTTAGTAGTGGTAATTCTGCTAAGTGCCAACTGAAGTTATTTTAGGTGTGTGCTATTTTCTTTCAATGAAAAAGTAACATCATTCTAAAATTGAAAATTTTCAACAACCTCTCACAAAACTAACCTACATTCAATGCAGCTAAGTACAATCTCGATCGTTCTAGTTTTTAAAACAAAAATCCATATGAAAATTATATTAACCCTCTTTGTTAATGGGAATTAAAAGAGATTTTACTGAACTAAACATGTTTTGTATCTTTCTATTGCTTGCGTTAAAGGAAGATTGCAATAACTTAAAATTAGCAAGTGTCTTGCAGAGTTACCATCATTGTGGAAAATATGGTTATAGTCAAGCTTTCTAATTGATTTTGTTTGTCAGTTGTAAATGTTCTTAATTAATGATTGGATAATGAGAGTCATGATTATTTGATTTAAAAACAATACCATAATAACTTACATATATTTGATTGGCGGCACTTAATACAACTTCAGTGCTGATAGTTGTATAAAACACACTGTTTCACATAAATTTAACCTGTTATTAGCCTACTGCTGTTCGCTTGAAATATTTAAAACCAGTAGGCTCATATCCTAATATGTTCCCTAGTGTTGACCAATTTATTGTTCAAGTCTACCGGTACTGGCATATCTATACTTATCTGTTTCTTTATTGTAAGTGTATTAAATACTATAAATATATTTTACCTTTACCAACTGGTATGGTTTTTTATATGCAAACTTATTTGTACTCTTACACATTTTCACGCCAAGCCCCTTACAGGGAGAATCGAATGTCAAATATCACAATCCTAGCCTATCCTTTCGACGTCTCTTTCCACTACCTCTACCACTACTACCTTGGATAAAACCTGACTAATTTGATTGTGGAATATCAACATACTGGGTACCTACATCTATCCACCTTCCTGTTGCACATCTGCTTTATCAATCTTTCCTTTGTCATTCTTTCCACAGTACCAATTAATCTAAATCAATAAAATATAATACTAGTGGTCACCCATTGGTCGAAATTCTACCATGATAAATTTTAATTATAAGTTATGCAATATAAATTATTTTTTATAAGTACTCCATTTTCACTTATCAAGACTAACTACTTTGTCTCCAAACATAGGTTATGCCCCATCTGTGATCTATTATTGTAATCAGTACATATTGTTTGTGTCAAATGCATAGTAGTATGTGTAATGTTTTATTTTTGATTTAATTCACTTTATAAACATTATTATTGAAAAGTGTTAGCGCTCTGCACTTCTCCTTCACATAATCTATAAGTGTACCTAATTTCATACTTCTCCTTTAGTGCAATTTTCGTAAAAATGGGTCCAAAAGTTTTTGCTTCACTTATTAATATTATGATAATGTTCCAATAAATAGTAATAAGAAAGCAAAGAAGTTTTAAATAATTGTCATTTATTAGTTAAACAGGCATTTGTGAAGTATTTTGCTCGATTATCGCATTTATCTGACACAAAACAAACTGAAAATGCAACAGGACAGCAATAATTTGTTTGAACTAATAGCACGACTTTTAGTGCGCGCTTCGATAAGCGACACCAATGATATAGTTTGTTGTAGTCGCTATTCTGAGACATTATCATAATATTTATCAACTTTCGGCGAAATAGCTGAAGCGCTGGTTGTTTAGCCAAGATCGATTGGGGTTGCTTCCATCGTTAATAATACTTCTTACAAGTGTAACTATTTGTTTAAGGTGGAGGAGGTTGATGATGGGGCTACAAGGATTCATTCGCCATTAGTTTCCCAGCACATTGGGGCGTGGGCGTCGGGGGTGTGGCGCGGGGCGTTGGGGTCCCCGTGCCGCCCCCCGGCGACCTACTCGCCACTATCACCATGTTCGAACAACAGATCAAGGCAGAGCCAATGAGGTATGTACTGTTTTCTTCATAGCCAAGGATACATTGGAACAAAATTTTCTGATACCTTTCGTCAGAGGTGTAGATTTTGTCCATCTAAGTAACTAAATTCTATGAACTTCGAACCACTTGATATATTTTTTTATAATATGAGCTGGCAAACGAGCGAACAAGCCACCTGCTGGTAGGTTGGCGCCGTTCTCCATAGACTACCGACACTTGGCATTTCTTTTCTGAAGCCATTAATATGCATCTTGAACAGTCCCATTTTGTAATACTACGGGGAAACAGGGTCAAAGTGGACAGATAACTAAAACAATTTGTAAGGGAATAAGAAAATAGTTATTTTAAATTGGTTTTGTAAAACGGAGGAGGTTCAACTTCTATATTTTTTATGTATGTTAATCAATTTCCCCGTGTTGGTCCGGGCTCCTTTGTAGAATAGACCATCTGCCTTCCTTGCTAGGCAGCTTGTAAAAGGCGAGCATGGGCTCACCGTCACTAACACCGTGACGTCTGACTAGGTGGTAGAGTTTAGCAGCGACTCGTCCGGATTGGTACCACCGCCTTACCTATTCCTGCCGCCATAACGTTATGACGTGTTTCAGTTCGCAGGGTAAGGTAGCCGGTAAACTTTCTTTTGCTCGAGGCCTAACATCCCGGCCTCAGGTTGGCAACGCACCATCACCACCTTTGGTGTCTCTAGGTGGCGTGAATTTCTTAACATCAGGAAATCCGTCTGCTTGTTTGCCTTCGAATATCATAAAAAAAAAATCATTTCTAAACCAATTTAATAAGTCTATTTTTATTTGAAAGAGCGTCTCGTTGCCACCAAGTCTGGGTCTGATGATAAAATCACAGTGAAATCGAAAAAAATAAACGTGTTTTTTTTGTGAAATCGAATTCGGTTTTTAGCAGTTTCTATATTTTTCGCATTGCCCCCTGTTATGATTCCCATTTCAACATAAATAAAAACATTTTTTAAGTGTGCAAGCAAAATAAAAATAGAAAAAGAAAATTAGTCCAGCCTTTCTTCAGTATAGCGTCTTGCAGCATATTTGCTGATTTATTTTTATGAATACTGATGAAATGAACATTTTGTTGCAGCTTTTACAGTCATCCGCATGTGAACACTTGTACCCCAACAATAGTCAGATCAGATTCAAACCATGCACTCAGTATGAACCAACATCACCCTCAGGAAGACTCTAAAGACAGTCTCATAATACAGCAACAGGTTCATCAACAGGAGCTGCTTGAACAGCACCAACAAGACTTACAACATGATGATGATGATGTGGATAATGTAAGCTTTTTTATTGCAATAGAAGGCAAACAAGCAGACAAACTGGGTGATGATAAGGGAACCATGTCATTGGCACTAAACATTTTGCATTGCCAACCTCTCCAGTTAGTTCTCGTCAAATGTGATTATTGATATTATGGTGACATGAAAAGATAAGGAGGTGGCACCAATCGTAGCGATTCATTGTCTCTTCTACACAGTCTGTACTAGTAGCTAGTAGAAATACCTCCAGTGCCCTGGCCTGGCAAGGCGGCAGCTCGTTAGAAACTAGCATAGGTTACATGGGTATGGTTACCAACACAACCACTGGTGAGAGAGTGCTGTGCAGCAACTTGTGTGGATAGAGATCAACCGCTATACCTATTCCTGCTGCCATGATGACAGTGTCATATTGTGGTTCCGAGAGTAGGGCAGCCATTAGAATTTCACAATAGGCCTAACATCCCGGCTACCGGACAGTGACGCATTTATACCAACTATGGGGTTACGATTGTAACTCAAAATCAGGAAAGCCGTCTGTTCTAGATAGAAGACTAGGACCTACATGGATTATATGGGTGTAAAAATACTCCCTACTGATTTACCAGCTTTCTCTTATAAGAAAGCTGCTTTCTCTTACAAAAGGTACTTCTGCAATTGATGCACCCTGGAACTGGCTCTTAAATTACTTTGAAAATAATTTAATTTGAACTTATTTATTAAATTGTTTACAGTTGAGCTTCAAAGGGATGGATGACGAAGGAGTGGAAATGGATATGGACGGCAGACAGTGTTCTCAGGTAAGCTTGTCTATAGATAGTTCTTAAAACCTACATGCAATATCCTATTTTGATAATATCGGAGAATTGCTGCTACTGCTGTTTATCTGCAAACTTGATCAATTCTAGCAAAGTCTGGTCACTTGAAGATCCTAGTAGATCAACTCAGATACACCACCACTCATGCCGACTTCTCTCGTGAGTCTCGCAATTTGTGATAAAAAAATAAATCATCATCATATCTTCACGCCAAGTCGCTCACGGGTCAGGCAGGGAGTATCAAGTGCCAAACCTCAAGATCTTGGAGATGAATAGTAATATTAATATTAGGAATATTATTATTAATATATAATATTATCACATGTCTTGGAATGCGGAAGTACTGGTGGTATGTGATCACTTCGGACTTGGTCCCTTAAAACAGACTGGTTTTATTTATTTTGTTATGTAATTCAGTAAAATTTTTATTTTGTTTCAGGGTATTGTCGACATGGGATCAGTGCAAACGAAAATGGAAGTCTCAAACGGAGCACAATCTGTACCTCGCTCAAAACCTCAAGCTTGCAAAGTAAGTTTTTGATCTTAAAATGTTTGTATGAATACTTTAAGTACAGTACAAGGACTTCACACAACACTATCGTATTCTGTCTTCAGCTATCGAGAAACACCCAGCAGGTGTGTTAAAACCAGGCATCCCGTTTTTCGGTTGTCTGTCCAAGTGTCTCCAAAAATATTTTTTTTCGAAAAAAGCCCAAAAATTTGCTAGAGCTCACCTTTATAGTATTAGAATATAATATACCCCGTTTTACTCCGTGTTGGTTCGGGTTCCTTTGCAGAGTATTTTCTGTATCCTGTATTCCTTTTCTGCCCTTCTACCTGGCATCTCCTTAAAGACGAGCATAGTCTTCCGTTTGAACTTTCACCGTGACATCTGACTAGGTGGTAGATTTTCGCATCGATTCGCCCGGATGGGTACCACTGGGGAAGCGCTTGCCGTTACCATGTTACGGTTCCGAGAGCCGGTAAACTTACTTTTGTTCGAGGCCTAACATCCCGGACTCAAATTGGCAATGCATCATTACTACCTGCGGTGCCTATCGGCGGCGTGAATTTCTAACGATCAGGAAATTCGTCTGCTTATTTGCCTTTCAAAATCAGCAATAGATGGAAGTTTAAGTATTAGTACTGTGTGGGGCTGTTCTGTCGATACATACAGTCTTGTTACTCACAAAGACGAGCGAGTTTTACTTTTTTATTCTGCCATAATGTTGGCTAAAACTAAAATGTTGGTAAAAGGCTTAAGGCGGGAGCCTTAGATAGATAAGGCGACATCAACATCCTTGATTTCCGTATTTTTGACAGCATCTGTACTAACGGCACGCTTTGTGGCCGGATTGGTACATTACGATAGTGATGTGAATATAAATTTCCCGACAATGCAATACACAGTTTTTTATCTTCATTCAAACGGGCAAAAACACGTTTATACCAACGCGTCGTGAGTTCGATCGGTTTTCGGTATGCAATTATTTGAGGCAGCGCCGGGTGACAGGTGTTCGATGTGATAGCGTTTTTTTTTTATATGGATGATATGGATTTGATATTGATGATGGCGCCAAAAATTCCCCTATTCTTAAAACGATTTTATTTGTTTTATTACCTACTTACGATTGTTACTTACGATCTCAAAATTGTGATTTTCTGTCATAATTTCTTAGGCAGATATAGTTATTATACTGAAGGCGCGTAACTATATCGCGTATTGAAGCATCGCATTACTGTCAGTATTTCATTTAGAAACAGGGCCGAGTATACTGTATATTACATAACCGTGTCAGATTGTTATCGAAAAAAAAAAATATAACCCAATTCCAGGGAAATTTATAAGTTTTAAGCAAGCTCATCAAAAAGTTTTAATAAAACGAAAATATAAATGGTTACTTATGCCGCTAGCAAAAAGTACTAACACAAGTGTTTAAGGATATTTTTCTTTTTAGGTTTGTGGGAAAGTTCTTTCATCGGCTTCTTCTTATTATGTTCACATGAAGCTACATTCAGGCAACAAACCCTTCCAATGCACAGTAAGTATAGAGGACATAATGTAGGGATTATTAATTAATTAACATAAGCCTACTACTTTCTTGTTGAATGCATTTAACATGAAATAAAAAATATACAAGTTATTGTAAAAAATGGGTTATATTTATATTAATACGTATTATATTAATACCTTTTACGAAAATTGCGCCGGAGCCTAAAATTTGACATACTTGTAATTTATGTGTAGGAGAAGTGCAGAACGCTAATATTTTTCAATAATAATTTTTATAAAGTACATTATCAATAATCAATAAATAAAAGATTACCCACACTACCATGCATTTGACACACACAAACAAATATATTGATGATAACGTTAAAAGATCACAGATGGCGCACTAAAAAGTTTGGAAACAAAGTAGGGTCTTGAGAAATGAAGATGGCGTTCTTATCAACAAGATATTAACATTTATTATGGTCGAATTTCGACCAATGGGCGACCACTAGTTTTAATTAATGTAGTTTTGATACGCTTGTGACGTCATATTATTGTAAGTATCAGTAATTTTCATTTTTAAATATTTGAAAGACCCACCTATATTTGAGTTGCATTCATTGATAATTAAAATGTATATATATTTTTGTGTATTCACTTAATTCCTCCATCCTTTTTATCGCGCTGTAGTCGAGTAATCTACGAATCTAATGCTGTATTCATTTATCTGTTTAGAAAGTAGGGGTTGTAAGTCTAAACAAAGTTCTTACATCTTATCCTTAGGTTAGGTTAGGTAGCCCACCATTAACAATATTTAATAACACTCTTGGCGATGTGTATATTTTGCCATCAATAATTCCCTTTTTCTTAAAAAAGAGGCAAACATCGAAGTAATACAAGTAATAAACTCTGCCCACCTCTACTAATGAATACGTCGTTTATTGAAGGTTCCTAAGTCGTATTTGTTTGGAAAGACTGTTGGATAATTGGTTCCAAAGTAGTATTGGATTGTTTATCTTCCTATGATAACAACAAGCCTCTTAATTTCTATATCAGTAACATAATAACATAAGTTTTGGCACCATCAAGAGAAAAAATGCTCACAGTTTTTTCGTAATTATTGAATTTCGTGTAAAATTGAGTAAAATTAGTCAATTTGGGTGGTGTTTTGTTCAATTTTATTTAATTATAGAGCACAAGTGAAGTATTCATGAAGAAATTAGTGTATTATGTATTTTATCGTTGCTGTCAAATCTCACTAAACAAACTTGAGTAAGGAGGTCACTTCTTTATTCAAAACCGTGATTGAGTTTTTATAACGACATATGACTGATATTTAACAATTCAAGCTCGATGTTGCTAAATCGGTAAACTTTATGTAAAAACTTGAATAATGGCAGATGCTAACGCGAAAACAAAAAACGAAAGAAAAAAATTACAAATTAAAATAGTTCGAAATTTCTTCATGGAATTCGTTTAGATTTTTCTTCCATGCAAATCCACTCAAATACAATTCGGAAAAAATCAACAACCCGACAAAAACACATTTGGTAGGTCCAAATTTGTTTACAAAATACGTTGTGATTGTTCCATGCGAAATTATTCTGAATTTATGTAGCAGGGCCTAGAGGGGTCACTATGTAACAAAATGTCTTCCTAAAAAAATGAAAGACTAAACCGTAGATATGTCTCGGCAGGTATGCGACGCAGCGTTTTGCCGCAAGCCGTACCTGGACGTGCACATGCGGACGCACACGGGTGAGCGGCCCTTCCAGTGCGACTTGTGCCTCAAGCGCTTTACACAGAAATCCAGTCTCAACACGCACAAACGCGTCCACACCGGTAACAACTTTTTCTATATGTTATCTATAGGCTCATTTCACTTAGTTTCTAATTTGAAGGGATCATTATTAAATTCTAATCTATTTTAATTATTTTTTATATTGTGGTGGCTTTTATTGACCAAAATAAATTACTAGACATACCGAAGCGCACAGGCTATGATATCTTTAAAATACAGCGCGTAGTTGTCTAATGCATACTTTCAGTACACTTTTGTAACATGCGCGAGTAAAAACAACAACATTTTAGGCATCTCCTTATATTTACATTTCACTTGGTGATAATTGTCTCAATACATTAATACAGTTTCATGACCGCCTATCTAACGTCGTGCTGGAATTACGAAACAAAATATATTATATTGATTTTGGTCGAAATAGCCTACCACATGTTTTCTAAACCGTATCACTTATTTTTTACTTTGGGAGAGGGTAGGGTTAATCTATACGTTATCTAACACTAATATTCTAAAAAAAGAATGTCTACCATGCACGTGTGATATTATAGCAGTACTATGTATATCTAAACTATTGGACATTATCAATCATCCTGAAAATTAAAAGACCTTTCTTTATTTTACACAGGCACAAATTATTTTTCTTTGTGATCGTAACCGATGGGTGTGAGTATAGACAGCAAAATGTGCGAGACGAGAATAATATGATTTGGTAAAGTCGCCGCGAAAAGTTAAGCAAACAAATATTTACTTGACTTTAACAGTGCTTAAAATATAATACTGCTATAATTGAAAAATCAGCAACTAGTACTGTAAATACTATGTTCTGCATTTAATTAAAAAAAAGTGCACTCAGATATTAAATTTTCAAATTCCTACAAATACGTAGTGTTCCCACTACTGTCATACGAGAGAATTTACATTGTCACAAAATATACGAAAGACTTGTGTCTAAATTAAACCAAACACTAGTATTTACAATACACTGTTTTGAGGGCGGAATCTTTGGCAAAAACGTACATATTCATTTTACAGGCGAACCTATTTGGTCGTCTAGGATTTTAAAGGGGTTTTTTTAGTAAATAGAAATGAGGGTTTTAAAATTTAGCTAACTTTACGAAACTTTAATGCAGTTTTGGTCCTTCGAGCCGAATTTTCGTTTAATAGTCTTAAATTAACATCATTTTATTTTTCTTACCTTGTGATATATTGTGGTTGTTCGCTTTTTATCGTGCATAAATTTTATATTTGCTTATAATTAAGGTTACAACATTTGCAATTTATCTTAATATAAATCAGATTGTTCTCTAAACTTTTCAAAATAAATATTTAGGTCTAAAACTAATGTTTTCGAAAAATAAAACTAAAAAATCTCGCCTCTGTGGTCTAGCGGTCCGGGTGTTGGACTTGAATGCATGAGGTCTTGGGTTCGAATCCCGGGTCGGCCAACATAAAGAAAATTGAATTTTTCTAATTAATAAAAAAAAATCGTCGGGATTGGAAATGTGCCCGGTTGGCGATAGGCTTGCCACCTATCACATTGTGGGACTTAGTGTCTTCGGCTAGTCGTGGGTGCCTTGGTTGTGCCTCTGCCTACCTCTTCGGGGATATGGGTGTGAAGATACTTTTTTTTTAAACTAAAAAATAAATAAATTCAATACATTGTTTATTTCACAATATTATTAATGTGATACCGATTTACACAGCTAATGATAAATTTCGAAACCTTTACTTCAATTGTAGCAGGTTTAATAATTATAAGAAATGGTATTGAAACGTTTGACGAAATAAATTACCTGCTCTTTGTGTTGCAAAAGTTGACTATCAAAAATACGCTCTCAAGTGCATTTTCCTAAATCCCAAAATTAAATTTAAAAGCACAGTAAAACTTCTTTTTCTCGCATACGATCACTATGCTTTTGGAAATTAGCCGAAGTGTAATATTTTATGGTCGCCATTAAGACGTCGTGCATTAGCTACGAAAAAATTTTTTTGACTGGAACTGAGAAAAAACAAGGTTTTTATTCTGCCAATTTATTTAAGATACTCACTATAGCTATATACAACTAAGTGTTGCTGAGTATTTTTGATTAGATTACCTTGTTTTTAAACGCTACCAGTCATAACTCGTTTGCTAATTTGTTGATCGAAGAGATCTATCACATATTTTCTATATCATTTCACTTTAGTACATTAGAAGGGGGTAGGGATAATATGTGTGGGCTTCGGCCTGTACAATAATTTATTTCGTCGAAGATTCAAACTTAAACTAAGTCATTGTGAATTGTTTCAATTTAATAATTGTGTTTCGCCAAAATGACCCAGCCCAGAACTGTCTGTGCCAATATGACCTAAAATACGGATACTTTATTGCTGTAAAAATACTAAAAACATTTTAGTGCATAAGGCTAAACCACTTTCTGAGACGAATTTTTGGTTGGGTCCTTATTGCGTAACATTGTTAATTTGTAAAATAGAAAACTTTGAAGTTGTATTTGCCCTTGTTTCTATTCGATAATCTCTAATTTATATATTATGTAGTTTAATATAACGCTAAGCTTATGACCAAACTTGATTATAAAATGAGATTAATAAAATGAGAGAATGATTGTAATAATTTGCTTGTAGAAGATATTTGTGTGTGTACTAAAATGTTATTAAAACAGGGTAATTTTCCGAGACATACTTATGTGATTTCCATATTCAAATCTGAAGTAATAATATCCTGGGAAGGAGGTTTTATGGAAATTGCATGTTTGTGTACACTGAAGGTTAACAATATTCTTGGCTCCCATGTTCTAAGTACCATGAGGGGATTATAATAATTTATTTATTTGATCAAGTCAACCTCCTCCTGTTTCCACATTTGGTAGTTTTTATTTTTGAAAGTTTGCTTGGTCCATATTTTTTTGCCCTATTGTGACGCCCTGATTAACTTCCTGTGCTTAGTCTGTTATTTTTTTATAATACAGTGTATGTAGAAAATGCTTATGTTGCAGATATAGATATTATATTTTAGTTCGTTATATAATTAATTTTAAATTAAAACATATTATATCCATAGTTGCTATTTTACTTTTTGAAAACTTATTCTTTTATAGGCTATGGACAATGGTTATTTAAGAATAAATCTGTATAAGGTTCTGTTATGTATGGTCTATACTTATTTGATTTTTAATTTACAAATTCTGACACTGGTGCGAACCACATATCGCTCACGAATATGCATATGTGTAATGTGAATAGTTTTTGAGCGACACGTGTAGATCCCAAATCAGGGCGTGAGAATGGTTCCTGGATGATAAACAGGGGGAGGTACGGGACATGCAATGGACAGTCTCTGTCCAGTGTTTGTTCTGGGTGGCTTCGATCACACGATGTCGGTAAACGAGTGTTGGATACCTATGGGTTCTAGATGAGCACATGCGCGCGTTGTTGGTGAAGGACCGGCCGCACAAATGTGAGCTCTGTGGGATGCGCTTCACGCAGAGCTCCAGCCTCAACCGACACAAGAAAATACACACCGGTGGGTTCTTATAGTCACCGCATATATCATACAGTTTTACAAATCCAACAGTCCTTGTCTATTAACTGCCCAAAAAATAGAGAAAAAACAATCCTTGTCTAAATTAGTAAAGCCACACATTGCCTGAAGGGTGACATTTCAAAGTTATTTTGCGTTTGACTTGGGTAGGCACGGAAATTTATTTTGCTTGTTGCGTGACGTCGCTCCTTGAGGCAGATTGGCGTTAAACTTAGTCTACCTCCCCCTGGTATGAATGAGTGATATTGATATATATGTTGAATATTGGTGAGAGTAGAGATGCTATATCGAAACTCGTATACCTTATAGAGGAGCACAGACGAGCCCTGTTAGAAAAAGTGCGCCCGTACCAGTGCCACATCTGTTTTATGCGCTTCACTCAGAAGTCCAGCCTGGGTCGACACGGAAAAATACACACTGGTAGGCATTTGCCCTAAACTCCTTAAGTAGACATGAATTATTTAGATCTCATTAGGCACGTTCACATGCGTCGAAGGATCGTTATTGTAGCTGAGTTTTATTGCTATTTCTAGAGGAGCACATCCAATCGCTGATCAACAAAGTTCGCCCCTATCAATGCGACATATGCGACAAGCGGTTCACGCAGAAATCCAGCCTTGGCACTCATAAACGTATACATACCGGTGGGTCCCATGATATTACATTTTTAATATTTAGGTCTCTAAGTCACAATTGATATAATTTATTGTAAACGTTCGTTTTCTTTACTCTTGTGGCTTTGACACCTTTTTGTGAATAGTTTTAAGGGCTCCCTTGTCACTTTACTAAAAAGATTAGCGATTTGGAAGTGTTTTCTTTATTGTTTAAATTTTGTACTACGGTTAATAGGTTAAACGCGCTCAAAAACTATTCACAAACACAGTTAAGCATGTGTACGTTGTGAGAATTTAAGTTACAGTAGGAGAATATGTCTGATGGACAAATAACCTAATTTCAATTCCCTCATGGTAGCTTTCGATATAGTGTCGGTGTTGGTGTAATAGCGCTAGTAGCATTATTTGTCCATCGTGGTTTTGTTTTGTTTCTCTGTCCCCCCGCGGGTGGGCGGCGCAGGCGAGCGGCCGTTCCAGTGCACCGTCTGCCTCAAGTCCTTCACGCAGAAGTGCGCGCTCAATTTGCACGAAAAAATACATACGGGTTAGTAGCCCACATATACATTTTACGAGCAGTGTTCCTTTCGGTACGACAAACTTACGCGTTCGCCACATACATTTCATTTAGCGTCACGCTTCTATCCCATTTTCCGTTGCCCGCCTAACCCGTTATTTTTACGCTCCCTAATTTCAACGGCTTCCGTCTTGTTGCTTTCGACTAACTTTCTATTTCTTTTAACTCATCGGTCATAGCGCTTTACGTACTTCTGCTCACGCCAAGATTTACCTCATACAGTCGTCTGCCTCCTTCCTTCCTCCGCATCGATCATATCCTCGGTTTTATTAATGTATCATTGTTGTTATCATCATTATTCATTATATTAATACTTTCACAAAAGCGGTAATGCACTGTACGCGGCGATAATCCTCGACATATTTAATTCAGAATCGCTTGCCAAAATTTTGCTAAATTATAATTTTACAAGTTGCCTTAACCGCGGTACATTGGCGGGAGGGGTGGGGGGCGGTGAGAGATAGGTCGGTATTGCAAGTGTGTCGGCGCGGCTAGATGCGTTACTCGCTTTTGTGTGCGCGCTCGCGCAGTGCCGGCGCTTGGCCACTGACCGGGTCCGCGTCCCGCACGCATGACATGACGCAGGCGAGCGGCCGTATGAGTGCGGCGCGTGCCTGAAGCGCTTCACGCAGAAGTCCAGCCTCGGTATACACGCGCGGACGCACACAGGTGGGTGCTGTCGGCCGGACTGGCCCCCCGCCCGCCCCGCCCTCCGCTCGCTCTTGTCTCCGCGGCGGAGCTAGTGGCGAGCGGCGACCAGTCCGTCCGCGATCTCCGTCANNNNGGATGTCTCGGACCCGCCGCTATAATGTATCTGTTGGGCACCAGTCCAGGGCAGACCGTTCCAGTGCCTGTCGTGTCCGGCCGCCTTCACCTGCAAGCAATACCTGGAGATACACACGCGCACGCACACCGGCGAGCGCCCCTATCAGTGTGACATCTGCTTGAAGCGCTTCACGCAGAAGTCCAGTCTCAACATCCACAAGCGGACGCACTCAGGTACGTGGCGGGGCGGGGGGCGGGCAGGGCGCGGGGACGGGGCCGGACCGCGGGACTGACGTGTGCTCCCTTACAGTGCAGGGCCGCCCCTTCCAGTGTCTGCAGTGCCCCGCCGCCTTCACCTGCAAGCAGTACCTCGAGATACACAACCGCACGCACACCGGCGAGCGGCCTTACCAGTGTGACGTTTGCCTCAAGAGGTTCGCGCAAAAGTCTACGCTCAACATACACAAACGAACGCACACAGGTTAGTCTCAACCCTGCTTCATGATCGGATCGAGGTCATCTATAAATGTCGTCACAGTCTTAGGATTTAGATAATTACACCAAAAGTGACTAAGTGTGAGAGGGACAGGACTGGCTAAGGATAAAAGGGGATCCAAAATTATAAAAATGTGACATAATTCTAGATGGCCTCTCACTGCTTATTTTCATATCATTCAATAACATTTTTATACTTAATTTGATGTTGTCGGTGCCACATGTCCATAAATTCGTTTCCATGAAATCATAAGATATGTATGGATAATAAACGGAACGGTGAAGCAGTCTTATGTTTAGTTTTATTGTTTTTTTACTTTAAGAATACATTGTGAAGAATTCTCAACTTTTTATTCGAAATTTACAACAACACACACATATACACACAAGTGTATTTACTATACAAATTGTCATATTTATGTATACGCAATTTTATTGGATTCATATCTAGGCGGCTATTAGTGTTGTAACCTTTTATGGTAATAAAAGGCAATCAACCAGACGGAGTTTCTTAAGATAAGGAATACGCATCACCTAAAGACAAAAAGGTGGTAATGGTGCTTATAGTTTGAGACTGGAGTGTTAAAGTATAAGTTCACCGGTCTACTATACTTACTGTAATAAAACGAAACACGACAGTGATGGTACAGCAGGAATAGATAAAGCGGTGGTTCCAATCCGGTGAGTATTTGCAGAACTCGACCGTCTAATACATTATAATTGACCGGGTGTAAATTGTGTATGGCGGTAGTGCAAGGGCGGCCGTATCAGTGCGTGGAGTGTCCCGCGGCGTTTACGTGCAAGCCGTACCTGGAAATCCACATGCGCTCGCACACAGGCGAGCGCCCCTTCGAGTGTGACGTGTGTTACAAACGCTTCACCCAGAAATCTACGCTCAACATTCACAAGCGAATACATACCGGTATGGCGCGACGGATACACTTTCTAAAAGAAATTTACCTTTTCGAATTTCGAATGTCATTTCTTTTTCGTCTGAATCAATATATTATTTATTCGATATTAAATTATATAAAAAGTAAAAAAATCCTATATTTATAACATCTCTACGCAAGTTTGTGCGCAAGAAACACAGAATAAGGCAAAGCCATGTCATTATATTTTAATGTGATTTTATTGTTGCGGTTGAAAAAAATGATGTTACCAATAAGATGTATCCTTATTATTTTCATTCTTGTAATGTTTTGTAAATAAACCGCAATAAACAGACCTCTCTTGAGTCACTAGATTATTGTTTAGCATTACATACCTCATTGCGTTCTGAGGAAGATATCTTAATTGAGTTAAAATGTTTAAATCGGTATTTAAACACGAAAAACATGTTTTATATGACTTTCTATGACTATGTTTTCTTTGACTTGCCGGAATATTAAAGTTACGGCTTATGCTTTATGAATTCTATTTGCAAATAAATAGAGATATTTGGCTCAGATGATTTACAAATAACTTAAGCGTGAATAATATTCGTAATCAACTTGGCGATGTACATTGTGTTATTTGTGCAAAAACAAACTGAAGTTTTGCTCATCAGTTAAAATGATGGAGTTTTTCAGAGATTACATTTTTGCAATGTTTGTCGTCGCGTTGTTTACATTTCGTGAAAAAAGCGACCAAGTCAGGCAATATACAGGCTTACTGATAAATGCTGTTAAACGCTCGGGTTATGATTCATAATAATAAAAGAAAGAAAATCCGCTCTAAAACTTAAGGTAATTCCCTATAGAATAGAATATGTTTTACTAATTCGTCATCAGTTAGGTAAATAGATTTCGCACAAATATCACAATGAATTTTAGCTATTACTGTGCCGTATAAACTGTATAGTAAAAAACGTGTTAAAATACTAAACTAAACAAAAATATTTTATTAAGTAATAAGACTTATCTGAGGGTTTTGCAGCATTTTTATAGTTGCAGTTAAATAACCCTGTATATCGCTTGTGGTGAATTACTTTACGTTTAGAAGAGGATAGAAGACGGCAAACTGCGATAACAGGTACTAAAGTAATGATGTGGCACCGACAACTTTTTTTATTAAATAATTTGCTGCATCATCATGTCTTTCCCGTTGTAGTATTCAGTTATTATTTATTGATTTTCGATTCATTACTTTCAGCATTCATTCATTAATTGCATCTTGCCGTCTTTTTAATATTTTGCTTTTTCACTAGCATCATCTCATTTATTTTTCATTTATGGCAAACCACCTCTGGGAGTTGAAGCTGTACATTTTTTTGCAGGGGAACGTCCATATGCTTGTGATATATGTCAGAAAAGATTTGCTGTGAAGAGTTATGTGACTGCGCACAGGTAGTACGCCTTGAAATATTTAAATTAATTTAGTGTTAAATCGGTGAGAGTGTTCACAAGACATTTGACCTGACTCCTTAAAAAATTAGACATTATTAGGACGTAATACGAATGTGGTAGTTAGAGTGGTAGGTTAACAGTCCACGAACACATCACTTGGGTACCTAATATCTTTAAGTTGTTGTCAAGTCTCCGAAACCGGCGTGTTTGTATGAAAAGAGTAAGGAATGAGACGGAAGCTTGGGAGGCCTGCAAGGATAGTCACACTTTGCACTTAATACTCTTTTCTACCCCGCAAGGAACTTAGGCGTAAAGATGTGTATGTATGTAATAAGACATCACCAAACTATGACAGAGACGCAGGGGCACAGTCAATGAATTTTAGCTACAGTAATAGGTGTTAAAGGAAGAATGTAAGGACCAGTAATGTATCTTGCAAAGAGTAACGGTCTTAAAAGTCACCGTTGGGGAACGCCGATGTTGATGAGGCGATCAGTTAATTTAATGATTATAATTATTCCTTTTACTTAGGAAATCGAAATGAACATGAATCGAACTGTCTTGACATATAAAAAAACTTAGTAAGTTTTCATTGTGTTTAAGTGTTTTTAGGTTTAAATAATCAAAAGCTTCTCTCTTCTCTTCTTCTCTTCGTAACAGTGAAATCCGAGAAAGAGTGGGATTGAAAGAAAATGTTGGTGTTAAAATGCGAAAGGGCATGCTCCGCTGGTTCGGTCATGTTGAAAGAATGACAGATGAAAGATTGACAAAGCAGATATACAATGCGAATGTGGATGGATG
>NJDC01008259.1:12531-34480 GCA_002245475.1 Calephelis virginiensis | reverse complement strand
GTATGTATGTATGTAAAAGCTTTTGTGAGATTATATAAAATTCCGTTAGTGCAGTTTTGTAAGTGTTGAATAAATCCTCTGAAGCGGTAAAATATTTTTCTGCTTCATATATGCTATGAAATATATTTTGTTAATTATGATAGGGTATGATTAAATGTATTTTAAATGGACTATTCGTGATGATACGCAAGATCAATTGTTGGTAGTAAGCTAGTATAAGAAGATTCATAGGCATTCGTTTGTCTGACTATGTCAATATTAAAAGAATTCTCCGTCCAGATGGTCACACGTGGCGGACAAGCCGCTGAACTGTGAGCGATGTTCGATGACGTTCACGTCGAAGTCCCAATTCGCGCTACACATTCGCACGCACTCCACCGGGCCCTGCTACGAGTGCAGCGTGTGCGGACGGACCTTCGTGCGGGACAGCTATCTCATACGGTACACGCACCTTTATGCACGTCATAACATCCACCGCTTGGTTAGTGCTTTACATTCCATTCATGGTTAACGCAATCTTTGCTCTTTAAATTCATCTGTTGAGTGACTTAAAGATTGCATGATCTTTAAATATTATAAAAAATACATGCAGAAACACAATTTATACTTTTTAGGAATCGTAGGTTTTATCATAAAAGCTTGTCACTTTAGAAGTACTAATATAAATCTCTTTTTATTATAAGTGAAAAAGTGTCGTTTGACAATGCAGTTTTAATATCTAAAAATAAATATATTGATGAGCAATGATATCTTAATAAGTTAATTATAATTCAAAATCAGTACTCCAAATAATACTCTAAATGAGTTTGCTCTACACTACTCTGAAATAACGTTTTTTGTTCATAAAACGGGACATAGTTTAATTTAGATTATAATATGATTGTGTTGTTTTGCAGACATCACAATCGCGTGCACCGCGACAACCACAGTAACGTATCGGCCAACAGTATCGCCACGATCGCCAGCGTGGCCGCCAACGCCAACAACTCCAACAGCAACTTCGACTCCGCTGGCGTCTGCGATCTCAGGTAACTTACCACAGCCACAGCAATGGGCTTGTAGACAATCGTCATGAGCCCTATAATAAGTATATATATGTAATATATAGTAATGTGTGTAATATGTAGTAATGTATTATATAGTAATCTAAAAATGTAGTGGGCATGATTTGTTTGTTGACGTGAAACTTCTTTAGAATAGTTGTGATTTGAAAGATGTTCCATTTATTATTTGTAGTATGAAGGTGTGTTTCGCTGTGCCGTTGAAATAATATAAAGGCAAATCCATGAAACACTGCTAGTAAACTCGCTAAACCGATTTTAGTATTTTTTTGTCTTTTGTCTCTGTGGTCTAGCCGTCCAGGTGTTGGACTTGACTTCATGAGCTCTGGGGTTCGATTCCCAGATCGGGCAATAAAAGGAAAGTGTGGTTTTCTAAATTTTTAATTAAAAAAAGTGTCCGGTTGGCGATAGGCTGGTCACCTATCTCATTGTGGGAATTAATGTGTTCGGGTAGCCGTGGGTGCCCTAGTTATGCCTCTTACCTCTTCGAGGATATGAGCCTGAATATACTTCTACTTACTTTTTGGTCTTTAAAAAATTAAATTTTAAGAAATATCTAAGGCTATCGATAACTTTTGATTCATAAATTGTTATCATCCGTTTGCCGTCCGATCCCACATAAAAATGTATGTGTGTGTGTTCCAGCTTCGGGCCGATGGTAGGGCGGTACATGACGTCACAGGGCACGCAAGTGTCGCTGGCCGACATGCAGGCCAAGCTCTCCGCCATGTCGCCGCAGTCTATCGCCTCTATATGTAAGTCCATAATTCTTATTACATACATTCATTCATTAATTTAATCCATATCAATAAACTGTCAAATAGGAAATGCTAAAAATCAGTGTTGAGGTACATACACCATACCTCAATAAATACTGACACTAAGTAATCACATTTAATTATTATTTTTTAGTATTTTTTAAGTGTACTCAAAAACTAGAATGTACATAATAAATCTTGTGGGATTGTAAACATATTAAAAAGCAAAAAAATGTTCATTACGAAAAACCAATCCAAATTCATCGTATTACATACATATCTAAAACCATTATTTTGTATATGTATATGTTTATGGTTGCTTGTATATTATTTCAATTGTCTTATGACGCTATGGTTCAGCGGCATCAGACTCGACTACTTGAGGTGTCCCGGGTTCGATCCCCGGGTAGGTAAAGAAATGAAAATGTGTATTTTTAATTTTTTATTAAAAATTTGGTTGCCCGGGATTGGATACGTACCCGGTGGGCGATAGGCTTGCCACCTATCACATTGTCTTCGTGTCTGTGGTTAGTCCTCTGCCTACTTCTTCGACGACATGGGCGTGAAGATACTTTTCAAATCTCGATGTGTGTGTATTGTTGCAGCATCACCCCCTCCATCACACACGCCCACGCCTCAACCGCAGTTGTCCAGTCAAATTCGTCTATCAGATTGATTGTCAGAAAGGTAAGAACATTTTATACATACTGACACTGACAATAAATATACTTAATCATAAAAATAAAAAAAATACCTCCTACAAAACCAATCCCTAATGTAGCTAAGAACCATCTCGATCACGTCAGCTTTCTTACAAAAAATCACAAACACGCCAAACTTATGATACTTTTTCCGTTGGAAGTTAAACAATAAAATGCTAATATTAACATGAATGGAATACCAACAGTATTTATAGAAAATTACTTGATCGGTTTTGTTGAAACGTGGCTTAGATTTGGAGTTGAAACATTATCCTTCAGTTACTGAAAACCAGATCAAAATTGAACTTCTAATATTACTGTGATGGGGTTCAAGAACAGACAAGATTTTTTTTGTGTTATTTATTGCTATTTTTTAAATATTGAATACATAACTCAAAGACAAATTACACCAATTAATCTTATTCGAAAATAAATGACTGATGACCACCTGGGTGTCGATTAAGGATAATAATACCCAAATACCCTCAAAATACAACCATCTATGTTCGATTCCCCAGTCCCAAATTTTATGTCGAAAATTGAATCTGAGTCTCGAAGATTTGCCGTTTGTTTTGTATAGTCAACTCTCGAAGAACGAGGCCGTTAAAAACACACAACCCCTTTTGTGCATTCATGTTTATCACTTTGTTGCTTTTTATATTAATTGTGTGCAATAAAATATTAATTTTACCGTGTCGTTGGTCGTGTCGCAACCGTACATGTTTAACCTCGCCGACCAACAGGAGGCCCGGGTTCGATTTCCGACGGGACAGATATTTGTATATTGAATACAAGGTGTTTGTGACTGCTTACTGAAAAAAAAACCATTGACTCGGAGCATGATTCTGGTTCAAACACGGAGGTTTTTTTGGGAAATATTTGAAATATTTTGTGTATTTTTAACTTATTTTTTTATTTTTTATACTAATACATAACATAAAAAAATACCGAAGCCCAGTTAGAAATCAAAATAAAAAAAGTGTAAGTAAAATATAAAAGTAGTCGAGTTAAATTCAAATAAATACTAAAATCCAGTGTTCAATTCCGAACATTATTCAGTTTTGACAAAAATAAAGTCTATCACGTAATTTAAACAATTTTTAGTTAAAAATACACCTAAAATTTCCCACAAAAAATCCTTCGGTTATGAACTCGGTATCATGGTTCGAGTCCATGGTTTTTTTTTTGGTTGAGCTGTTACTAACAACCTTTAGGTATATAGCTGTCTGAATTCCCGGGACTGGATGTTTATTCTGGTATCTATTTAAGTATTTCTATGTATTCGAATCGTTGACTAACATATACATAGTATATAAATTGCTTTCTTTAGTGTTAGATTATGTTTGTGCAACTTGTCAGGGATATTTATTTAATAACTAGCTGACCCGGCAGACGTTGTTCTGCTATATTTTAAATGTGATTTTAGTAAAAAAATTTAGGGTGAGTCACCCTCATCACTTAATGTATGAAAAATAGATGTCGGCCGATTCTCAGACCTACTGAATTAGCTCACAAAATTTCATGAGAATTGGTCAAGCCGTTTCGAAGGAGTACGGGAACGAACATTGTGACACGAGAATTTTATATATTATATATAAGATATAATCATTTAAATGTCGGTCCTATTTAATTTTAAGGTCTGGTGTAACCAGTCAGTGGCCCTAGTGCAATAAGTGGGCAGCCATCTAGAGCAGCTATGTAGAGTTAGAGAAGTGGAGGTTGTAAACCCAGAGACATGTGTTGTCCCCCCACTCCGTGCACCGCCGGGACCCTCGGAGGACATCCCGAGTGTGGAGTTAGAGTAGTCTGTAGCGGTACCGCCTATTATACTATACGGGGAAATTATACTCACTAATTAAAATATCACCAAATGCTTTATATTTTAAATGCAAAAAGTCGTTTTAACCAAACTACTAAAATTACCAACGTTTTTTTATTAATGTTTACTATCACCTAATCTAATTTGCAAAGTTTATCTTCTTATAAAATACTGTGTACAAAATTTATTAAGATTCGTCCAGTTTCAATGGTGCAGAATTTCTAACAGATTTATTATTATTAGATATTTAATTCGAGTATTTTGGGTCTACCCTCAATTGGATTGTTTTCAATTAAAGCACTTTGTGATCATTTTAATTTTGGGCATAACATGTACCCACTATATGCAATGTGATTATATCCGCAGCTGTGATTTATATTTACCATCACAACGTGGTGGCATACATAAATCTTAACGGTGCTCCCGTACGATAAATAACCGTTAATTATCATGTAATATTTGTTTTATAACAATTTATAACATGTAACATTTGTTGTGTAACATTTTATAACACCTACTATTTTCAAACATACACCTTCCGTAATTATAATTATTAAAAGAGTTGGTGCTCTCTTTTTCGTTTTCTGATTATATTACTTAAATAACTTGACTTGTGTTATATTACATATTACAATAGTTAGACCATGTTTTACGTAATAAGGACCCAATCCGCTAAATGTAGTTTGTTCCACTGTGTCATATTTTTTCTTTTTGCTGTCAATCATTTTACAGTAATCAATTGTGGGTAGTTTTGATCACTTTTGCAAGACAACTCATTTTTGGGATAGTTGCGAGTTGAGCCTTTTTCGCAAAACGCAGTCTAATTGCATCGTAACTATATACAACATATTGTTACAAAATATAACTTCATAAAATGTAACAAGTCATAATAAGTACCTATAGGCTATAAGGTATAACTGCGTCATATGTTAAGAAATGTTACGTAACCTTTATATTAAATTGTACTAAGCTTAAAGCGTACCATAAAAACAATAACCGCATAAAATGTTATAAAACGTTACACGAGCGTTATATGGGGGCACCTAAACTCTAATAGATCGTAGGCCTAAATTGATCTCATATTCTAATTTGCTTAGTGATAACTTTTTGGTATTAAATTCAACTTGGAAATTCTAAATTTTGGTCACTCGCTTATCCGCGTCTTCATTAGTCGTAGAAGCAACAATCTTATTGAGATGCTTTAAATTAGTCGGTGTAGGTGGAGTTCAATAATTTTATAGAACTGTTACCATTGAAATGTGAAGTATTGATTGCTGTGTTGGGACTCTTTAGTACTCGTGGATAATCTGTATTCTGCATTTTAAGGCTTTTTTGACAGTCGGGTCTACTATGATCTCATATAGCAGTGAACGTTTCTTATAACACTTGTAGATGAGATGAACGAGAACATATTGAATTACAGTGGTAGATGTTTACACAGACACTTAGCGGCCATGTATTTTTCGGACCAGCACGTTTGGCCAGCAGGTTTGGCCAATACCTTGTCAGAATGTGTACGCGGGCATAAAGATGTGTTGATATAATAAAAAATATCAAAGTTTTAGTTCGAAGAAAGAGTTATTGTGTTAATTGTTTTAAGAGCTCATGGTAGACCAGTTGCTTATGTTTGTGAAGTAGCTATGTGTTTTTTTATTTCATTTTGATCTGTATAATAATAGGCATAATGTCGATATTTACTTAACGAAAGCACATAGCAATATATAAGCGGGATAAAGACGGCAATAATTTATGTGGTTCTGTCAAAATGGCCTTTATATGTTGTCTAGTTTAAGTAAGCCTTAAGCAAGACTGCTCAACTTATGCAGGTTATGTGGTACAGACAGATCGGTACGGGACTTGTTGGTCGATTAAATAAATAAGGATAAATCATCAGTTTTGATCTAACAGCTTTAGTAAATCATATGCTTGTGGAAATTCTAACACAGAGACAATATTTAATAAATATTTAAAAATCCATTTTATATTTACTTTTATGTACCTACTAAAAATGTACAAATTATACTTTACAACATTTTAAAAAGAGCTGTATTGGTTGATTTAATATGAGCAAGTAGAGAAATATGGGAAAATATTAACAATAATAGAAAAAATAGTTTTTGGTTATATTTTATCTATATTTAACATGTACCGAGCTGTCTAAACTCACCGACCATTAATCTGAATAATGATTCTTAATTTAGTTGACTTTCGCAAGGCTTTTCTTGTGCAGATTAATATATTTAAAGCTTCGACCAAAATAAATTACTGAACAGCAGAAGTCAAAGCGTATGAAGTAAGCAACAGCTCATAAATGCATGCCTAAACCGTTTTTTATAAGAGATTCAATTGATAAGTAGTATAAACAACCCAAATCTCAAATTTCAAAGCAAAACTCAAATTGCAATTAAAATATGGCATCATAGTTGTTGGAAATTGTCCTATTTATCTTTGGGTGTACGTGGTTACGACCGCCATTATGACGTCGTGCTGTAGCTACAAAATATTTTTATTTATGATTTTCTCTTCCTTCTGCAAATATGACCTGTCCATTAATTTATCTTGTCCCAAACATCATAGTACCTAACAGTCGACGGGGTAAGAAATTATGTCTTTCCAATAAAAAAAAATCTATAAGATTTAAGGGTTGAGCAGGCTTGCTTTTAAGGGTCCATAAAAATAAGTACAAAGGAATTCAAAGCAGAGTCCTCGAAGGCAATAAAATGAAGGCTTCACAAAAATTGATAAATTTAATATGATGTATATTGGAGCAATCCAGAGAAGTGCCTGTTGCAACATAAAATTGGCAATATTTTTTAATAGTATTTGTTTCGAAATGGAATTTGTGTTCGGTGTTCGTCGGAGCGTTGACTCGCCAATACGTTACGTGCACAGGGCGCTACCGTGATGTATTAGAGTAATATTTCAATATCGCTGTCGTCAAAACCCGACTTTATTGTATATACAATAAGGTGGCTTTTGCGTTGATACATTGGAATATTTCTTTGCGTCACAGTGAGGCCGCTGATCGTCTAACTTGTGAAGCTTTTTACTAAACTATGTGTGCCTTCTAGCAGATAACGGTGTTAGGCATTATCGCACCATCCCTGGTCTCGGACTACAGATATTTTTAAATTCAATAAAAAGTCTCTGGAAACTTAAACTACAATGTAAAGTACTATCGCAAGCGCTATTTGCCGCGCGGGTGAAGCTATAATTGACAGATTTTTATTAAACATGCTTAAATTTAATAAATAGCCTCGCAAAATTAAATCGGCAGTAAAGTGTGTATACATGTACAGGTGGTTCACAATTTATATGGTAAAAGCTGCTATTGAAAAACTTTCTATGTTGCAAAATTATAATTTTCGTGTATATTGATTTAAATAAATAATAATAGAGTATAAAACAAAGTCAAAAGTATGTGCAAAAAGTAAAATACACGTATTTTTTCATATTATATTCGATTAAATGTATTTTCTTTAAAAATATTTAACCTTAACTATATAAGAGTTATTTTAATAAAAAATAGATTTCTTCTTTGCAACTTATGCGATTTAAAAAAGAAAAAAGGACAATCTCATGTCTTGAAACTAAATTCAATATGTTAAAAATTCTTTTGTCTTGTTATTTATAAAACGGTACGGTAAATAGAAAACGTTAAGTACAAGATGTATGCTGTATACGTCATATGCTTTACTTTTTATATACTTATATACTAGTATATTATACGTTCTGGATGTCTGTAGTCCGAGCCTTCACCTTCGCGACGACACGTTCACTACAAGTCGCGGTCCTCCATCGACATTTTCGAGTCAAGTCTTCATTTATCGGTGTTTATTCGAATATAGTAATAATAAATAGAGTATAGCGCAGTAGTCTTCCAAACCTTGAGACGATGTTCTTAGCACTGTGGAGTGTGAGTGTCCGGGGGTTCCTTGTGGGTTGCCATTACTGATATCAAAGATAGATTGGTGCCATTTCTATGTAATGAAACGGTAGAGTAAGTTTAGTTAAGTTTGCAGGTCAGGGTAGTATTGGAAATAAAATATTGTAGGGGTAGATCGGGAGAGCATTGACGGTGAACTCACCTTATCGAGTACCAGCGTGAAACTGTTACTGTCGGAAAAAGGACTCAAGAAGTTGATCAGACGAAGTGGATCCTCATTTTGTACAGTAAAAGGGGATTTGTAAATTTATGATGTATCAATATAATATGTATTTTTTTATTCCTATGGTGCAATTTGCGTAAGATATAATTTTTAGAATAATGTGAAACTCAGTGTTGGTAAGTTAATCTGTTTAAGAACTTTTTCATAAGTATCATTATGTGACCAACATATTTCTCAATAATATACTATTAAGTCTTGGTCTATATGCCTATCATTTGCCAGTTTTTATTTGCTCGACTAACATGTAGTTTCCAAACATATATATTATTATAACGAACATATACAAAAAGTAAAAAAAAAATAGTTTTTCATAGCTGCTAAATCTAGCAGATTCTTTCCCAACTTAAACCGTTAAAGATATACTTCTTGTCCTTTTCTCGACAGAAGCTATCTTGCTGGTCCTCGATAAGGTAGCTTTTCCTAAGGTGCCGCCCCTGTCCAGGATACCGAACTTATGTACCGTACCGTCTGGAACTGTTTTGTGATTTGTTTTTTGTTCAAGTTTTCTATGTACATTATTTTATTTCCATGATGTTGTGCGTGTCCATGAGCTGTGGGTCGTATTGTAAATATTGGTAGGGTCTATTTATTCGGAGGATGTATGAGGGAATCGAAAGAATGCATGGTCGTGGAACTTTTTCTTCTGCGGTCAAAGTGTGAACTGTGGAAACATAATGGAATTAATCATAGAGTATTTAGTGCAGAAGTATACTTTGGGTATAAAAAATCAAAATTTCCTTGTAGATATACATAATGATAATAATATATACATAAATAAATGTTGTTTGATAGTCCTCAATATTTTTTTATATTTTGATAGTTCTGTATTTGAAACATGAGAAAATAGGCCAATATCTCATTTATCATTTACATAAAGTATAAATATGTACACTATAAGACAAATTAACATGACGGATGCATTTAGTTTCCCGGAAAGCGATGGTAGTTGATTCAAACATCTGAATTACTTGATCTTAAATTGATAAGTTTATTTACCAAGCCATTGAGAACAGTATTATTTAGAGAAACTAGAGTTTTGGTTTAATTAATTGTAGTTTAAATCTTCAATTACCGATTTTAAAATTTTTAAAAAATTATTTACCCATGTGTACCAACTTTGACGAATACTCGCTGGGTTTTTGTGAAAGTTGGTACTATTGCCATAAATTATGTATGGGAATAGAAACACCAACATAGAACTAGGAGCATATGAAATATATAAATGTATATTGTATCTTATCTTCTGATCGAAACTCGGCTATAGACGTTTCTTTAAGAAATATATTTTTGTTGTTACATATTATATATTCTTTTCTTTTTAATTTAGTACGTTATGTACGTCATATATTTATTGTTGCCGAGTTGAGATGGAAGTTAAAATAATCCTTCGATATTACGAAATATATAGATTAGTCTTATAAGAGAAGAGTGTATACGTTTCGTAGACGATTGGAATTGATAGAATTACAGTAATGACTCACATATTGGCTAGAACCCCGCTGAAAATATTTAATCAAAGGCGGTCCCGAGATGCGAGTCCCTACTGTCCTATTTTGCATACCGAAGTAGTTACTATTTAGCATACTATATTTTATGTTATCGTAATGTGGTCTAAGTATTTATCTTTTTCTATTTTCAACCGTAGAAAAGACTGAATTTCTAAATACAATACACATTTGAAGAATACTCAAAATTATTGGCATGTCCTTGGTATTTAAAGTTTAAAATGCATCGGGATAGGTTGTGGTGTTGGACCAACCAATTCATATTATTCATCTTCGAATGTTTTGAAGATATCGTACATATCCTTACCGTGAATATATGTATACTCCGCTGTCGGGTGCCGAAGCAGAGGTAATCGCAGATCTGTCGCCCGCGCGTTGCATGCTTTCTACAAGGCATAAATGTAGAGCA
Organism: Calephelis virginiensis; assembly: GCA_002245475.1. Classification (NCBI taxonomy): domain Eukaryota; kingdom Metazoa; phylum Arthropoda; class Insecta; order Lepidoptera; family Riodinidae; genus Calephelis; species Calephelis virginiensis. The sequence continues at coordinate 24,058 of NJDC01008259.1, read as the reverse complement.
GGTCTTACAATTTTATGTTTGTCGTGAATGTGTAGACATTGTTAAAAATTTAACAAAATTACACCAATCGGTCTAAGCTAAAGCCCTATATTTGCTTGTGATATGGCTGTTAGATAACGATACTACGGCATACTATAATTTACAATACTAATATAAAATCAGTAACAGCTAAACCCAACAATAAAGAAATATGTATATTACGATTATGGGAACGTTCCCATACTACGTGACCTATTTTTCAAGATTTTTCGACCCCTCCCTTCCGTCGGTAATCACTTGTAGTATATGCAAAGACCCCCCCTCCTTCAAGTTTTTACGTAGTAATTATTATATAGCGTAGACTCTCGTGGACTTGCTTGACAACTTCACTAAACTACAAACTCCCTGTGTCTGTTTTCAATCAGCTGACGTATCAATATACTTCTAACGTTAGTATGCCACTAGCTGTCAGTTTGAGAAACACGCAAAATTGCTCGCCATATTCGAGTATAGTCCGAAATTTCTATTGGCGAAATCGACTACGTAACAAAGATCTGTCTCTCCCTCTCGTGACTGATCGTAGTATTTTTAAGACCCCCCCCCCCCCCCCCCCTAAACGGGTTACGTAGTATGGGTAACCCGGTTCCCTAAGTAGTGTAATATTTTCTAAATAGTGCAATAATCTCCCTCCATGTTTTCTCATCTCAAATAGCTTAAGGTTATTCTAATATAATTTTATTTTCTACTATAGCAGATACTTTTTACATTTTATTTCAATATACTTTCATCACAACAACATCCATGTACAATTTGATTTGTTGCTTTTATAATGCGAGTTACAATTATTTATCATGATTAATCACATGACTTTTAAATTAAATTCAAAAATATATATTTCAAAGTTATGATTATTGGCCTTTACTCGCTTACAAAGGCAAAATAAACTTTGGAGTATAAAATAATTAATTGCAAATTCAAGTGTAAAATGAATAAGCAAAAAATAAGCACGCAATGCATTGTGCATATTTATGCGTGCACGTGCTAATATGCGTGCGTGAGTGCGTGCGCGCGGGCGGGAGATGTATGCGTGTTCGCTAGTCGAGCGGCTCGGCGGGCTCGGGCCGCAGTGAGCTTTGTGTAATCATTATCCTAAGGTACATAAATATTTAGTTCTACTGTATCATTAGATTTACGCGAATCCCGCTTTGAGAACATATTGCGTTGCTTAACATGATAATCATACGAGAGTACAGCCTAAGGATTTTAACGTTTTTTTATACACTGAGAGCTATTTCTAAGTCACTGATTTTTTTACTATTTCTAGATATATAAAGAAGCGGCTTAAAGCCGGTGTGTTTTGGAGTATTTTACATACTTTTAATTCCTATTTATTAAAATTTTAAGAGGCAAACGTCATGGCATGATTTTTTGCAAAGGTCATTTAGTAATAGCTCTGCAGAATTTTATTGACCAATATTTTTATCTGCAACTGTTTTTCTTTTATTGTTAAAATTTTTAGGCTAGTTTATATTTTATTAAATAAGTTAGATTTGTTAACTGTGGTGTATTACATTGCACGTGAATATATCCTTACAGCCTTCTTTACGTTATAGTATTTGTTTTTTATAGTCTGATAATATTGTGATAAATTTATTATAGGTTATACAAAGCGGCTGGTAACACTTAAAACTTGATCTGGAGATGTTAAATAACGGCTATATTTATAGGTAAGGTTAGAAATTGTTGGGTGAATCTCGTTGGTATATATGTGGTGTTGGGTGTTCCTATTATGGTTAATGATTTCAATACCATTTTGTAGCCATAGGTATTGTTGTGTTTGAAAAACCTAAAAAATAATTATATTTTTAATGACTGTATATTAAAAACATTTAAAATGCATACAGAGTACAGAAATGTTCGGATCGTTAACCATTCAAGAAACATCCCTTATAACCCATTGGTATTTAGAAAGAAAAATGTAGATGATGAAAAATTAATAAAAAAGAATTTTGTTTGAACTTCAAATTGTTAATGTTAAATGACGGGTATCTGTAATACCGCAAGGTCAATGCTTTATTTTTTCAAGTGAATATGATATAATAAATCATAAAATATATTTGTATCATCTTACGGATATAATACTACTGCAGATTACAAAGACTGACACCACTCCTTACAAGGACCTGGGGGGCTACCATAAGCTCTTAATTTACTTATTTAATTATTTTTAATTAACTTATTATTTTAATAATACTAATTGTCATCGGACAAAGACAACCTAATGACGTTTACCATAAAGTTGCTTATAAGAGCGGACATTTAGCAAGATTGAAATAATACTGCTAACATATTAAGCCATACGTCTTAAGGTTGTCTTTATACGACGACAAGAAGTATTATTAAATTATATTGTTTTGATACCTTGTGGTAACCCCCCAGAAGTCAATTTTCAAATATTGCTGACTTACTCTAACTTACCGGTCTATTTCGTCTTGACTTGGATGACTTACACCACAAGACTCTCAGAAAGAGCGATCGGTAAATTAAAGAAAGACTCTCATTAAAGAAAGAGAGTAAGTTACCGACCTCTCTTTCTGAGGGTCTTGTGATGTCAATTACCAAAGTTAAAATGAAAGAGAGGCCGGTAAAGTAGAGTGAGCCAACAATATTTGAAAATTGACATCAGATCTTTCTTAAGATTATAACCTCCAGTAGTAACATAGCTTCATGATATCATCCGATAATTAAGGTGTTGTCGTTGTTCACACAATGATCGCATGATATATCGTTATTACTTGTTATAAAAGAGACAACTCTTTTAAAAAAATATCCTGTCTTTTGGTAGTAATAGGAAAGAGATAGACAAAAGTATGAACGCACACATAGATTAAGCCGTAAAACTCTTTCTAAATCTCAATGTGCACTTTCGGGGTTTTGTTATTTTTTAAGACTGATCTCGTCAGCACTTTAATGCTGATTTAGGTGTTATCATCTACTTAATTTTGAAATCTTACTACATTATTATTTTATATTGTTTATCGTTATTCTTTGAGAGTATACAAGTTATTTGAGGCAGGTAAAGAGGCTGTAAGGGCGATTATGTAGTCAGCATTATGTATATGCTTTAATGTGATTTTTTAAATGTACTCTTTATAATAGTATCGTCAAAATAATTAGCTAACTAACAAAAAGTATAATTTTTTTTTGAGTTCATAGTGATTTATATGGAGATCAAAATACAGATTTTATTTAATTTTATGGAAAATATACATTGTAAAATTATTCATTAGTGCTCTTTTTAGAGCTCTATTAAAAAGAAACTATATGAATGCAAAATAACAAGTCACGATTCTTTTAGAGATCGCCATGTAGTGGAGATAAATAAACGTGCCATGATATTTGTGGCTAATGTGTCGTTTGATTTGTTTAATCCAAGTTATTATAGTTTCCCGTTAAAAAATCCTTCCTATTATTACACTGACCTACACTCATTTTGGTGCCTAAGATTTTATTCCTGATTTTTTGGTTATTTGGTGAGCTGATACGAGAAATCTAGTCACTTTTTTCATATCAGCTCTTGTTCATAAAATCAATTTCAATACTTAAGTATGCAGAATATAAGCAAATTACTGTGTCATTAAGTGGTTTTCGTTGATCTTTCATTATTTACTCACCGCTTATGTAACAAAACATCAGGATCGTTAATATTGTCTCGACGTACTTGCCATGATTAATTTATATAATTAATGTCATAAAAGCAATTGTAACATGGACTGATTTCGAATAAAACCAGAAAAAAGTTAAAATGAGAATTGTAGGTAAACTAGAGCTGTCAGCTGACATCTAGTAGCAACAATTTAATTCATACTACCTACTTTACCGACTACAGATGCGAACAGAGCTGCACCAAACCAAAATTTTTTTTCTGTAGACCAGTGTTATTTACAAAATGCATTTTTTAAAACACAGCAAGACAAACATAATTGACAGTATGTAAGAAATACATGTCAACTATAGAAACGACCGTGGATTAGTGGTTACAAGAGTGCCCAATTTGTGATTGGTTTGCAACCTCTTACATTGTAGGACATTATCTTCGGCTAATCGTGGGTGTAACTTCTGCCTACCGTTTTCGGGGATATGAAGATACTTACCTACAGACAATAATAATTATAATAATGACAATAATAATACTTTGCTTACCAGCCTCATATGTTTGCTACCTGCGTGAGTACCGGTTACTACCCTTCAGACTAGAAAACGACAGTTGAGAGCATTGCCGTCAAATTAAATATTGTTATGATCTTTAATTCTAATCCTGCATACAGCCAGAGTGCTAAACTTACAGTGGTGGTAATTTTGTTGCGCAAACTAATTTTAAGATACCACTATTTTTCTTTCAACAATAGTAATTAAGAGAATTGTCATATCAATTTGTATGCGACAATTCTACATATTTAACCTATTCCTTGGAAAACGTTAATTTAAAACGTCACAAGTTTTCATGTTCTGACCAATCTGACATGCATAAAATGTTCCATGTTTTTCTTTTTGTTTCAGAAAAAGCATACACCTAAAATAAGTTTAGTTTTCGCTCAGCAGAATTATTACCACCGTCGACCTGAGTGAGATGTTAAATTTTAGTTAGTTTACTGGCTACCCTATCCACCTTGCCCAGAATGTTATTTAAACCAATCAGAATATCTTTCAGTGAATCTCATTTAAGGTGCACTGGATGTACTATTTGGTGCGAGCAAGCGCTTTACCCATGAGTTGCTATAGATTACATTTGGTAAACGTATCGAAATCTAGCGATTTTGGTCTGAAATTTAGTTTTCTAAGTAACTACTAGATACACTGTTCAATCTGGTAGGACTCTGATCATTAGTACCTAATCACCGCTGACATGACAAACACCGGAAGTCTCAGGTATACACAAATATATAATATTTAAATACCTACCTTTGAATAAGGCAGGGTGTGTTTATATGCGATAGTTTCCTCCAGCATCATCCGCATGTTTGCTTTTCATTTTATGACATAAGTATCTTCACGCCCATATCCCTGCAGTGATAGGCAGAGGCACAACCAGGACACTAATGCCCGATTTCACCAAGAGCCCCTATACTTTAGGGGACCTTTTAACGTATAGATTTTTAACGTTACTTACGGGACTGTTTCAATATAAAACCGTCTCCTAAAACACGTTAAAAGGTCCCCTAAATTTAGGGGCTCTTGGTGAAATCGGGCATAAGTCCCACAATGTGATAGGTGGCAAGCCTATCGCTATTACTATAAAATTGGAAAAAAAATCTATTTGTTGCCCGACACGGGAATCGAAACCGGGACCTATTGCAGTCAAGTCCAACACTTTGACCGCTAGACCACAGAGGCGATAACACATAAGTCGTTAGAAATATCGCTTTTTGCTTCCTTTTTACAAGTTATTAAGTTTTTTTAATTTGTATAGTATATCCAATCCATAAGGTAGCCTTTTTATGAGAGGTCTGCAATCAAGCAGACGGCTCTTCTGGTGGAATAGTTCGTCGCTTGTCTGGTTTCTGGGATATTTAGTCTATTGTGCAAGTCTACCGGCCCCTCTATCTTACGAACCGGAACTTGATATCATTGCGGCAGGACAAGGTGAGGCGGTGGATACCCGGGCAAGTTGCCGCGCAGCACTCTACTACCAGTGGTCTTGTTGGTAATGAAAATATAGGTTATTTTAACCTGTGTTCGCCTCTTACGAGTTGCCTGGCAGAGAGGCAGATGATCTATCCTACTCAGCAGTTCCAGACTAAAGGCCACAAACTGGATCTCAGCGATTGCGGGGCGGCGGCGAGAGCGGCGCGATCTAACACATAGATTCTTATTGAAATGAACTGGATGTCAGCGGAGCGGCGGCGGTGCCCGAGCGACGAGCGACCGTCAAGCGGTCTCCCTGCGATTGAGTCAACGTAGTGCTGTTCCCCTTTGTACTTAATATTTGTCGATAAATTTACGTACATCGCAGCACTTTATCGGAGGGAATAATTTGTGATTTTTTTGTTAGATAACCAATTTGGAATAGAAAACATTTGAATAGTAAAAAAAAATATAATATGTGTAGGTAGGTTCTAAATTGGACTGTATAGTTTCTACAATAAAATATATTAGTTAAAAGTCTCTCCACCCATTGTTGTATAATCGTGCAACTTGTTGGGGTATTGTAATAAATTATACGAATCAAAAGCACTCGGTTCAAAAGATGTTTCCGCCCGCGCAGCGCGACACCGTGCTCACATCAAACACAACACTTCGTCGCCGCCGCCCCGTAAATCGCTGAGATCCAGTTTGAGGCCTAAGACGGTGAAAATATTAATAAGAACACCTAAAATTATCCCATTGTGTTTGGGCTTATTTAACACGTTTTAATTAGTACCTACTTCTCAAGTCTTCCACTGGGAATAGCCCTTACAAAAATACATGATTCAAAACTATGTATGTGAAAAACAAGGGGACTTAAAAATTTAACGTATCTATGTGTCTGTTTGTGACATCACAATTTTTGATAGACCGACTTCGAGGTTTTTTGTTAGAAAGCGAGATGATTTTTTGCTACATTGCACACAGGTTTGGTCTGGGGTTCATTAAAAAATAGTATTAAGATTACTGTAAAAAAAACTTGATCGGGCCATACACCCTTGAAACAGGAATGTTTTAATACTTCATCGACTTTTGTACCATTACGTTTCTAAATAACCTTGTTGCACGATATTTTTATAATACTCATTCATTTATTTCGTACCATACCGTCAATTTCGACAACCAGCAATAATGTGGTTTTACGTCATAATGTCGATCTTAAAAAGTTAATAATATATGCTAGCGAATTTAATATTGTTTGACAAATTGCCATAAAAAATACAAAAATAAAACGTAAAATTGTTATTTGACTTTCGTTGATAGACTGCCAATCAACCATATCTGAAAATTGGCAACAATTTGGTGCGCGCCAGTATTCTACATGGAGGTGGCAGACAAAATAATCTTAGACTATTGTTTAAATCGTCATTTTCTACATACGAATATCTCAAATTAGTAGTGGTAGGAAGTGTGGCAAAAAATTCATTTTCATTTTTTTGTTTAGCTAAAATGCATAACCAAAATATTCACAAAGAAATTGGTATATCGTGTATTTTTTCCTTGCTTTTATAGTGATAGCATCCATAACTAAGGGTGCCACCGCTTCACCTAAGACCTTGGTATAAACTTAATATGACAACGATCTAAACATTTCCTTTGACAAGACTATTTTGTCACAGCTTATGATAGGCCCATAGGACATGTTATCAATAAAAGACACGTACTAAATGAATAATAGAGGTTTTTTAGATCCAGAAGTTAAGTTATACTTATGTATACAGAATTAGTTTGGCTAAAATAAAACAACAAATATAATTTCAACTTTATTATCTTAGCATTAACAGTCCACAACGATTTCTTCCTTTACAACATTCGCATCACCAGCAGGAGCTAGAGCGTTATCTATAATAATCGGCTCCGGACTCTTATAATATCGATTGCTAGCGTGATGCTCCTTCAAAAATTCGCCGCCCATTTCGTAATACTCTTCTTTAGATATACACCAGTTCTCAAATTCATTACTACCCGCAAAATCTCGGGCGCCATACCAAGCGTCCAAACTTGCATTCTGGGCCATTACCACTTTGTGCTTTGACTGGAACGGTCGCATCTCTAGCAACTCCCTTTCTAATCTCTCTTTGAGACCTAAAATGATTATACAATTTTAATAAAGATGTCGCCATCGACAGAAATGTTGGTCGTAGGTTTTTCGTAATTATTAAATTACATGTTTATATTGGGTGAAATTTGTCCATTTTACTGGCATTTTGTACAAGTTTGTTCACAGAATGTGCACAAATGAAATAATCATGAAGAAATTAGTGTATCGTGTATTTACTCGCTGTCGCAACATCTTATTAAATACATGACTGTCTTTGACGACTTATGACTAATTTTAAATAATTTAAATCCAATTTTGTTAAGTCAGGTAACTTAATGCAAATTTCAAGTCGACTATTGGCAAATGCTAACGCTAGTGCCAAAACTAAAGAAAGAAAGAAATATGTTTTTGAACAAATATGAAGTTAGAGAATGTGTATGTGTGAAATTACAAAAAAAAAGTTTTTTTTGTCGCCAAAAGGCAAGAAATTGACAAATTTCCTGATGTAAAAATACACGTCGCGCGTCGACCGAACGTGTTTATGATTCATTACTACATTAACGCTAGGAGCTTAAGCCTAACCTTGTCTGAAAATCAAGAATACGACAATAGCGAGCATTGTAAGTACCTTCACGCCCGTATACGAAAATCCGTAGGCAAAGGTACAAACGGGGCACCTACGATTAGCTGAAGGTACTACTTATGTCCAGTTTCTATATTCAAGAAACGAGCCATTTTGCTTACGAATGGTAGTTTTTTGTACAAATATTAAAAAATCTAACTACGGTCGTTCGTTATCGACTGTTAACTCGAAACATGTTGTGTAACTATGAGCAACGTTTCGTCACTTTTAAGTAAACTATCAATGGTTATAATAACTGATTACGGTTTGATTTAAGGAACTAGGCTTGAGTCTCACGATGTGATAGGTAGCAAACCTATCAACCTTGCACGACTTACGTCCCGTTCCCATATTCGAAAAACGAATCGTTTTGATTACGAATGATCGCTGTTTGTATCAATTTAACTACGGTCGATCGTTTTCGGTAGTCAACACGGAACATTTTTTTAAAAACATAAGTTACTTTTGGGCAAACTACGAATAGTTAGTTAATCTTTTGGATTAAGTTTGTCCCATGGTCACTTGGACTCACCAGGAAACTGTGAACAACCACCAGTAAGGAACACGTTATTGGCCAACAACAACTGGTCCTCAGGGGAGAAGTGTTTGAAGACATATTCCATTGCCTCTGCCAAACCCGCCTCCAAATTCCCCATCATGGAGGGTTGGAACATCAGCTCAGCGGCCCTGAAACATGCATTGTGATGATCATCATCATCTCTTGCATCTTTAGGGTTATAAAACAATCTTTATTTTGCACGATTCAGGATGGAAACGCAAAAAAAGACCGATTTTTTTATAATAAATACTTAAAGGTTGTGTGTTGCTAAACTGAAGCTAAAACTCGTAAGTTTAACATCTACCGGAAATTAAGAAGCTCTGTGAGTAATATTGTTCTGTGTTAAGAAGCATTACAAAAAAAATAATAGGCATCTTTACGCTCGTATCCCCGAAGTGGTTTGCAGAGGTACAACTAAGTCAATTACATCTAACCCACAATGTAGTAGGTGGCGAACCTATCGCCAACCGGGTACACATATCTCTTGGACAACATTGTTTTTATTAGAGAATTCAAAAAATACTTTCTTTTTGGTGCCCGACTCGGGGGTCGAACCCTAATAGGCAAGTCCAGCAGCGGATTGCTAGAACACAGAAGCAATTAGATGATATCAATAGGATTGGTACCAATCCTTACTAGCCATTACAGGATTTTCCACCTTATCTAAAATGAAAATGTAGAAAGAGGTACAACCAGGGCATCCACAGTTAGCCGAATGTACCTAAACCACAATGGGGTAAGGGGTGACTGGGGAACTTCGTATTTTATTAGAAAACCAGCTCTGCCCGCAACTTGTCCGCGTGGAATTTAACAAAAAACTTATTATTTGATTAAATCACTACAATTTAGAGTTTTACTAAAATAAATGCAGCCTAAGCTACGTCTTCTTACATCAGCTATCTGTCAGTGAAAATCGCGTTAACATCGGTTCAACCGTTTCAGAGATTAACCGGAACAAACAGACAGACCGACAGAAAGCTTGGCATATGTACCGTATATACATTCGTATGTATGTAGTAAAATACGTTTACATTAATACTTCAAACAGACAATCCAATTTTATTTATTAGTAGATTAGTAGATTGAAAAACCACCGACCCGGGAATCGAATGCCCCTATGTAGTCAACATCAACACTGGATCCAGTTAACTAGAGTATTCCAGAATTAAACAATGGGGTCGTCACATCCTAACGCCATAGCGACATCTCTGTAGTGACTAATGCAGTAGTTCGTGGAGTCATACCGAAAAGGTTCAATGGCGAGATGCAGCTGGTGGTGTTGATCAGAAGGCAGTTGGGGCTCGTACTCCCGGAGCGCTTCCTCCAACTCCATGATCTTCTCGCCGTCAGCTTCCGAATCAGAGTCTGCGTCACGACTTATACTAGAAACATATTAGAAACAGACATAAGAGAGGTTCGAAATTATCATGTTTTTTGGAACGAAGTTCCTTACGGCAGGCTTGGAGCAGATAGGGATTTTGCTGCGCGGCCGAACTGAAAAAAATGTGATAGTAAAAACCGCAATAAAAAACCGTGGAATCAAACCGTTAAATGAGACGTGCGCAGGCGCGACAGTCGTATACACAAGCGAGTAGTGTATAACACCTATTTCGTTCTCCCTCACTCCACTCCGCCAATGCACAGTATGCCGCCAATGCTCATGAATTGTGTCGATTCTACATCAGCCGAAGGAACTTTGTTCCTACCTGGTTCCCACGACACCACATTTATATTATGATTTTTTCCTATAATTATCAGTCTCTATAACATATATCTTCATGGTAGATGGGATAAAACTCGATCGTTAAAATTTTTGCTTTAATCAATTAGTGCTAACCTAGTAGTAAATATATTTAAACGAATTTATATGTTAAAATATATAAATAACAGAAATAAAAAATACAATATATTTAATTAAGTTAGATATTTGCACACCACAATGTGGTAGAATATGTTGGTATGAATAAGTATTCTGTAACAACTTTTAAACACACATATTCCGCAAATAAATAAATTTCATTTCGTTTTATGCCAATTCCCTTGCGTTGTAGGTAGAGAGCATCGATTTATAAACATCACGTTTCTCGTGTCGTCGCCTCGGGCTATGGCTGCAACATATATGTTATTTAAGTATATTCAAACGTTACAAGTAGATAAAATAGCTCCATTTGTGTAATTAGAAAAACAAAATGTAAAATACACACTTTTTTGTAGTTAACACTTGTACTTATCCACTATACATTTTATTTAATACTTTTCGTTATTCTATAGTCAACCGGTTTCACTTTTTACAGCATCATCAGGGCTTCGAAACTAAAAATAAAAATACTGTTTTAGTTTAACGTTCAGAACTTATTAACGAACGAAAAGTAATAAAGTAAGTGAGTAGTTATTAGTTACGAAAAGTATTAAATAAAACGTATAGTGGATACAAGTGTTAACTACAAAAAAGTGTGTATACAATGGAATTTCACCAAGTGCCGACGATAACAAGTATAGATTCTAAAATGTAAAATAACATTAAAACAGTAATGTCATATTTTATTGAATCAGGCGTTACTTTGCGGAAATCCATTATAAAAGATGTAAAATAAGCCTTTATTTTGCTAATTCCGCGTAAGCAGTGTAACCGTTGTGGCAA
>NJDC01008259.1:0-11530 GCA_002245475.1 Calephelis virginiensis | reverse complement strand
AAGTTCTAAAATTCATTCGCGTGACGTAATTTATGGATGGCCCCTAAGTAGTGAAGGTGTGGTACCTCTTGTACGCGTCCCAGTCGGTGTCGTTGGCGCCGAAGTCGTCCCCGGCGGCGGCGAGGCGGGAGATGGCCCTCATGCGCTCCGCCGCCGCCGCCGTGCGCCGCCGCGCCGTCGCCGCGCGCCGCGCCCGTCGCGCCTCGCGCCGTGACAGCACCTCGCGGTACTGCAACCGAGATGGCACGACTCAACTCCGGACCGCTGCACCGCACACCCACTGTAATGGACTGACCTTTGCCCTGGTGTCGTTGAGCCAGACTTGAAAAGCCTCAGGGTCCGAAGGCGGCTGGAACCTCCCGGTGGGTCTGGTCTCCAAGGTCTCTTCGGCGTTCGCGGCTGCTGCGATTCTTTGCTTGTTCTTCTCTATCCGGGTGTTTAAATTTGCTATTTGTCTCTGAAAGGGGTCAATAAATCAATTGAAAAGGCTGGAAAGCCGATAAGGTTTAATAAACATAGACTAAAATACTCCAAGTCTTAAGTTGGGTTATAGTTCGCAATAAAGTGTGGGTAATTTTGTAGCGCACCCTCCAAACTAACTTGAAGTTATGGCTACGTGTTTTGTTACGTTATAGTATTTTGTCTCTTTTTCTTTCAAGGATAGTAATAGAGACAAAACATGTTTAGTTTGTACATGACATTTCTACAGTCTTAATCTATTTTTTGCAGTGAGCTCTATTTTACCGATAAAGTCCTTTCATTTAATACCCATACTGAAGTTGAACATATATATCTATAGCCATTTTGTATCGGCGTCCATCGTGAATTTAAACAATAAAGCATGTATCACATTGTATTCGCATCAACATTCAGAGTGTGTATCAAATATCAGAACGATGTGTCGTCAGAAAGGGAGTAAAATTCCAATTGCTACATCTGACCCCAAGAAAAAAATAAACTGGCCAAACTAAATAAAACCGCTTACAAATATTTTTAAGATAAAGTAATATTAGTACTCAAAATGTGCATAAAGTGTTGGATTTAAAATATTTTGCAAAACCATAAAGCTACATTCAAAAGACTGAGCAGAATTTATGGCCCTTGTATTATTGTAATAAATAAAATAATAGACATTTACCTGGAGATCACCATAATTCTTTATTTCAAAACTTTTGATAGCTTCGTTAAATTCTTCTGTGCTACCGTCTTCAATTAACTCCTTGAAAAATATAAATTATTATTAAAAATAAGCACAAAATACATTACAGGTATGAAATTAATTAATATTGTGTATTAATTTAAATACATTATTATTCTGTCTAATATTCAACGTTTGATAATATAATCTTGTTAAAAAATTTGAGTATCAAATGCACAAACTTACTTTTGTATTATTTTTATGGCAAGCGACAGCGAACAAACACGCGGCTTCCGTGACACCGTAGATGTTGTAGGTAGAGAATGCAATCTTGATCTTGCAAGATCAAGATTCCACCAAGATCTTGAGTGATTTTCCAAGATTCAATCTTGAAAACTATCATTTTTGAATTTCGAAATCCTGTTCGCAATATTGACAAAACAGTCCAAGATTGTAACAACATTTCGAGATTTTCAGATTGGGCGCGCGTTAAGTGTCATACGTGTAAACTTTTTGTTCTTTATTAAATTACGTAAATTTATAGCACAGAACAATATTACTCACAGAGAAGAATTGTAATTACATATACAATAAATGCAACCATAGCCTTACACAGCTACGAGACAGTGGCGCCCCGTAGGTATAGCAAACGAAAACTACTAGGAACGGGATTCTTTTTATATTTTTAATTTCTTGATTAAAAAAAACAAATTGCCACTAAAATTTAGAAAACACAATATCGTTTATTCAACTTACAAAAAAAAAACACTTATAAACGCGAAGGCTAAAATAACATTACAATAAGTAGAAATTTTAGAGGCAATTATCAAATAAGGCAATTATGTCATGCAAAGAAAATAACAAGTAAAACAGAAATTGTTTTTTAACAATTTAATTCTTAATTATTCTCACATTTCATCAATAGTTTTTTGTGTCTGATGCAAATGCAAGAAAACAGTAGGAGCAGGTAAGAAATCTGTTATAAATCACATTCATGTCTTCATTTGGCATTTTTGTATGATAGTTTACGGACATTTTAAATAAAATTCACCGATTTCACCAGTTTCTAAAAATCACTAGCAAGGTAACCTAAAAAGTTTACTGGCGTAACTATAATACGCCGAACGTCCTTTTGTAAAAATATAAACACTTGAGACCAGTAAAAACACCGTAATCTTTAAATTGTAATGATGCGGCGAAATCACAACTCACTCAACACAAAATATCGTCACGAATCAATAAATGTATTTATAATAATGGCGGCTTTGGATTTCAAACACACTTGCAAGTCTGTGTGACCGCTTAAGTCAAATAAATAATATGAAAAATCAGCAATTACCTAAATAATTGAATAATGAGCTTTTATTATAATATAACAAAAATATTATAAATAACGATATTTTAATAAAACTTGTATATATATTATTTTTTTGGTAGTGCAGCCTATAGCAGCACACACACATGCAAACATTTTGTACGTGTTAAGTGCGAAAATACGTCTATACGAGAAACAGGATCCTGATTTATAGGTTACTAGCTGACTCGGCAGACGTTGTTCTGCTATATTTTGAACGTGATTTTAGTAAAAAAAATTGGGGTAAGATAAGGTAAATAGATATTGGCCGATTCTCAGACCTACTCAATATGCTCACAAAATTTCATGAGAATCGGTCAAGCGGTTTCGGAGGAGTACGGGAACGAACATCGTGACACGAGATATAAGATATTAAGATATTTTTTTATCTCATTGCATTATTGCATTTATTTCGTTTAAGTCACTAAAATGTTGATTGTTTCTTGTTCATTTTTAAAATAAACGTTGATTATTTTGTTCATACAATGTTGTTGAATTTGAAAAATATACTTAAAATACTGGTTACTATCAATTAGCAATATTTGATACAAAAAAAAACGCTTTTTTTTAAATTGTTCTGCTCAATCTCGAAAATCCCGAAAATCTTGAATCGCGACCAAGATCTCGACCCGAATCTCAACAAAATACGAAATCTTGATTCAGAAAAAAGACGCCAAGATCTTGAATAGTCAATCTTGGTCCAAGATTGCATTCCCTAGTTGTAGGTGCGCCGCAGCCCTATGAAGTTTATTTTAAGCATACCTGTAGGGACAGTAAGTGATTCAACTGCTCCTCGTCTTCAGCAAGTCTTTCCTCTCTTTTTCTGGCATTTATTTCTAATAGTCTTCGTGCCATTTCTTTTTTTCTTTCCTTTTGTTGTTCAGCTAAAAGTATAAATGTTGTAAAAGAAATACATTATATTTCATATGTGTCTACAATCTAAGGAGTAGGTAGAGGTTCAACTAGAACACCCACGACTACCCGAAGATAGATTCACTTAGATCTAATAAAGAGTGTGTTTGGAAAATTGTAAAAAAGGGCGAGCTCCATTGGTTAGGTCATGTGGAAAGAATGGAAGATGAAAGATTGACGAAACATATAATAGGTGTTTTTGTATGGAATGAGCAATGACTGTGGAGAAAGGTATGCGTGTGTGAAAAGATCTGGACACTTGGCACCCCATTCTCTCTGCATAAGGGACTTGGCATGAAGATATTACTCATGTATTTAAATTTATTGTATTATGCATTAATTGTAAAATTACTAATCAAGACTATGTAAGACTGTTAATAATTTACTGTCTTATTAATAAACACGGAATAATTTACTCCAAAGTTCAACCAGGTATCATAGTATTTTTTACAATGTGATACAGACTATAATATTAACTCAATTTCACTCCTATGTTAGTCCATTTTATTGATAAGATGGTTACAGTTGGCTTAGAGTTAATCATTTAGACACTGTTAAACACTTACATCATGTGAATTATCAAACATACGAAAAGTAGCTTAGCACTATCTTTTAAAAAATGTATATAAATAAAATACATATTCCTGGAGAAGTTACACAAATTGAATCTAACCCCAAATGTTATGCTTGTGTTGTGGGTGTTAGTTAACGATTCTAATACATGGAAATACTTAAATAGATATTAGAAAAAATTTGATAAACACCCAGAACCGGACATGTAGACATCTAAATGTTCATCACACAAATGCCTGCCCCCGTCGGGAATCAAACCCGAGCCTCGCAGTTAGTCAGTGTAGTTAGGCGTATACGCCAGCCACTCGACCAATGAGATAGTCAATTTTATAATGTATAACATTCTGTGCCATGTTCTCAAATGTTTATGAAATAATCTTCCACAACATATTAGGACAATTCAAAAACATCAATGTGAATAGTGAAGTTACATTTCTCTCAAGTTATGACACATACAAACATAGGGATTCCTTTTTTTTTATATGGAAATGTATTTGTTTTTAAATGTGTCTCTATTTCATTACACCGCACCTGTGGTCTAGCGCTCCGACGACGGACTTGACTTTTGAAGTCCCGGATTCGACACCCAGGTCGGGCAACAAAAAAATAAATTTAGAAAATAAGCAACAAGAATATTGTGTATTTACAATTTTCTAATAAAAATAATGTTGCCTGGGATTGGTTGTGTTCCCAGTTGGTGATAGGCTTGCCACCTATCACATTGTGGTACTTAGTGTGTTCAATTCGGGAATATGGGCGTGAAGATACATCCTTTACTTCTTATATTTCATTACAAATTTACATACCTGTTAATCCTGATGTAGTGGACTGCACAAAAGGCAGTTGGACCCTCTTGACGTGTGCTTCATAATAATCAGGGTTAGCCCATTTCCTTATTTCCTCTTGATAGTCTAAAGCTACAGTGCAGTGCTCATGTAAAATTTCCTCAATCCTAGACATTGTGATGGCATTAACATGGACTGGATACTTCAGTTGCAGTAATTTGTGTAAATAATATATCATTTCACTGCCACCTGAAAATTAAATGTTTTAGGTTTAAAATGTTTTGTCATAGTACCTCTGTCTAAGAGCTCAGGCTGAAGTTTATAAGTTGAACCTAAAGGTTCCTAGATGCTCAAAGTACATAAATCTATAATATAAAAATTCTTTCTTTCTTTAAAATTTATAGAAAATTTATCCCAAGCACAGGGCAAGTGCTAAAATAAAAATACGTTGCGAAAAACGAAAGTTATGGCCATTCTAAAATGTGAATTTCATCTGTAATGATGAACTCATTTGGTGGGTACTCAGAATTGCGTATCTATAGGACATAACTACCCGCGTTAACGGGTTAGAAAGGAATTAAAAATTTCGCCACGGGACTTGAATCCTCAGTAGCTCAATTGGTTAGAGCATTCGTCGGCTTGAGACGAAAGGTTACAGGTTCAAATCCTGTCTGGGGCGAAATTCTTTCTTTCTTTAAAATTTATAGAAAATTTATCCCAAGCACAGGGCAAGTGCTAAAATAAAAATACGTTGCGAAATATAAAAATGAATGGCTAAATGTGTTGGTAAGCGCATAACTTTCGAACGACTGAACCGATTTGATTAATTGTTTTTTTGTTGTGTTAGTTATTATTAGAAGCAGGTTCTTATGATGAGAAAGACCGAGAAAATTGCAGGGAAAATGGGAAAAACAATTCTTTATTTTTCCCCATACAAACTGAACGGGTGAAACGAAGTTCGCCGCGACAACTAGTTGTACATAAATTGTATTTGTATATAATATATAATGTATAGTATAGTAGTATGACTAACGGGTGGCAAGGAAGAGGTGGAAATAGGAAGGTAAATAAAGTTTGGTTTTCGCAAAACTGGACAAGCAGAAGCAGACTTACTTCTACCGCAATATAGGTGTACAAGGTGAAGAAAGGTTGGATGGCCTAAAAGCCCTGGCACAAAATTATCGCATCAACTATATACATCAATAAACTCGGCAAATCACCGTGAAAAGTGTCAAATTAATAAGAGAGGTGTCGAAATAATTTAAGAAGTGTCAAATTAAAATAGAATTGTCAAATTAACGTAAGAAATATCGAATTAACGTGAGAAGTGTCGAATTAACCTAAGAAGTGTCAAATTAACGAATGACCTCATGAGAAAATGTCTAATTACTGTAATCAGTCATTGAGTTGCAATTTCGATTAGACATATAGGATTTAAATTATTTGGAGACAGTGTTATGGAACAAGATAAAAACAAACAGAATACATATTATGGTTAACAATTTGCGCTTACGTGTTAAAGTAATGAAAGTTTTGTCTCGTCGATTCCAAAGCGCAAAGACCTCATGCTACAACACTCCTTTAACAACAGTACTCCTAGTTATTGGTAAATCTATTACGGATTTCAAAATATTTTTCCAAATATTTTTTCTGCAATGATTCTGTTTTGGAAAGTTTGGTAGTCGCTATACTTATATATGCTTAAGGCCTAACAGCCAACTCTAATGTTGGAAACAAATCATTACCCTATTTGGCATTTAAATTTAGCATGTGTTTATTTACTTTCTTTTTTTAGTTTTTCGTTTCTATAAAAGTGTAGTGAAAAATTATTATAAGAACATTCTTTCTTGAGTTTCTTAGCTTTTTCGAACATATCTTTTTTACGAACTAAAAAAGCTGGCAACATTATTTTAGGTAAGATGTGACCACTTCTGACTCTATTCTCTGGATGACATATTTTTATTCTAAAATACTATCTGTTTACCTTTGACTTTTTTAGTGCAGAGAATATTTTCATATTATTAATTTAAACTCCTTATTGCAGTAATTAGTTTTTTTTAAAGTAGCTTTTGTGTGAACTTGGGTATATATGTATATAATAAAAAATTATATACTTAAATGCATAATATTTTTTATAAAAATCGGTTTAGCGGTTAAACCATAAAAGCGTAGCAGACAGACAGACAAAATTTTGCATTTATAAATTTGTATGGAAGTATGGATTACCTAAATTTATTCTTCTTGCATGTTCAGCAATAACTTGTCCTCGAATGACAGGTATCATATGAATGGTATGATATCCACAATTTACAATTAATCCTGATTCTCCAATATCATTCTTGTAAAAACTGAAAAGTGAATCAACTCCATAGCTCACTGCTGGAACTCCATATGCTTCAAAGAAAAGCTCCGACATCACTAAAATTAAGTCAGAAGTTTTATTCTGTTTGTGGGCTACCAATCTCATTTAACATTAAACATGGCACGAGCTGTACGCATGTTCTGGGCTAGTGTGGCCCTTTCAGTTGTTTCTAAGACACACCTTAGTGTGAAGAACACCTAGCTGCCTGCATATCTTAGTCTGAGAGTGTGTTAATTCATTCTGTATCCATTTAAGTATTTCTATGTATAAGTATTGTTTAATAACACATATAGCAATAAAAATATATAGTTTGCTTACTATGTGGTTAAATTAAATTTATGTAATTTGTCCAGGATTATTAATTTATTCTAAGTCCCTAAAGCTGTTTCTAAGCTATCTACATCACAGGACATAAAACTTGAGATAAAGCTGGACCAATATGCTGTAATGTACTTTTCACTTAATTCAGTTGAGCACATTGTTCTCCAAGTTTCATTAAAAACTAACCCAAGGAAGACTAGGTTATAAACTTATACATCTTTCCCAGACTTCAGTTAATGTATAGGAATGTGAAGAACCCATTCCACTGCAATCTATTAAATTGTTATTCTGCTAGTGTAGTCATTAAGAACCTATCCCCAATTGGTGTACAATTCCCGGGCACATAAGTTGGCAAGAGTCGTTAGATGCGCAGAAGCAATTACTTAGGTCTCTTTAGTGGTCAAGCGGGACGCGGGGCATGACGTGGCGCCGATCCGAGCGCGCGATTGGTGCCTCAGTCGACGTCTGCCTCCCGCACCGTGTCTCGTGTTCCGATCGCTCCCGAATACACTTGCGTGCACGAATGTTGTTTCCTTTGTTGTTGTTAATTTTTTTATTTTGTTTTTTAATTTTTGTTGAGTTATCGTTATTTTAAATTTAGTTTTTGTTATGTTGCTTATATTGACGATCAAATACAGTTTTATGCCGACGTACCAGAAAAATGGTGTACGATGTTTACTGTTTCATGGAGAAACAAGCTGGGACAGAAAAAGTGACGGTAAGACGTACCTCAGAAGCTATTAAAATGTGCGAAAGAACAGTGAGATATATAGTCAAGGAAGGGAGAAATTCCGAATTCCTTACGGTTCCTAGGACACTGGGAAAAAATGAATAAAACGAAGCCGATCACAGACATCGCTTCTTTTGACCAGTCGGCGGTAAGAACCTGTGTCCACAATTGCCACATTACAAAGGAACAGCTGCCTCAGTTAAAAAACTTAGAAAAAAACTAAAAGAGTAGATACATTGGTTTTAATGGATCGGAGCGCGGTCTACGGAACATTTTACATAACTTAGGTTTCAGGTGGAAAAAAGCCGAAGGCGATAGAAAATTACTATTGAAAAATCATACATTATATTGCTAAGGATAGAGTTCCATACACTTTGTTTTTAAATAATTTTTACTTCCTAAAGCAATTATTTTATTTGTAACTCTTAAGAAACTTACGAATTCTTTTTGTGCCTTTAATTTTCGTCTAAATTGACATGATTAATAACAATTGATGGCCGCTACCACAGAATAATGACCAATAATAAAAGTGATAACTTTTTTGTTCCACTAAGTATACGATGCGCGAACTTACCCCCACCACCTCAAAACCTTGCCAAGTTACGTGCCGGATACCGTAGAATTGGAAGCGAATTTTTATTGGTTGATACAGAAAGATAAACTGATAAGAAAGAGAAGCTGATAGTAAAAATATGTACAATGAATACATAGAAGCCAGAGATGTGATTGGTACTTTGTTTACTTGGGCTAAGACGTTAAGCCTTTTCTTTCAATTTACTTACTGGATGACCCTATTCCTTAAACTGGAACATGGCAATAGCAAGCTTCGACATTGTGGTGGCTGGGATAGTCAATCATATATTGTCAACTCCAATATTTTTTATGAACCTATGTCTATTAATTTCTAAATCAATTTAAATTTTTTTTTGAAAGAGTGTACTTTCAATGTGGTCCATTACCACTAAGTCTAGATCGGATGATGTAATACCAGGGAAACCAAGAAAAATACTCAATTTCTGTATATTACTTATTAATTTTGAAGTAAGATTTTTGCAATTTTACTTGGCTTAAATTTTGTTATCTATTATATCATTATTACAGCATTATCATCATATCATTATTCCTGCCTCCATAACGTTAGTGCTTACCGTTGACGTGTTCTGGTTCGGAGGACAAGGTAGCCAGTAAACTTACTCTTGCTGGAGGCCTAACATCCCAGCCTCAGGTTGGTACTTTGGTGTGTCTAGAAGGCGTAAATTTCTTACCATCAGGATATCCGTCTGCTTGTTTGCGTTCCAGTATCATAAATATATATTATTATCATTAAAATAGTGTCATACTTACACTGTCTGCAATAATTAGGAGTAACAAAAGCTTCTGTCATAACAATTGGATGAGGTACACATCCTTCATTGTCAATACCCAAGTGTGAGAAAATGTAATCACAAACCTGTTCTTGTACTTCAAAATGTGTGACAACATTCTTGTCAAACTGTGTCTTTAGCTGAAATCTTAAATTTAAACAGTTGAAATAACTGCATCAGATCCATTTATTTCCTGGTGTACTGTCTTATGTGGCCTCTGTGGTCTAGTGATCCAGGTGTTGGACTTGACTGCATGAGGTCCCGGGTTCGAATCTCGGGTCAGGCAACAAAAAGAAAATTTGATTTTTCCAATTTTTCTAATAAAAAAAATTGTTGCTCTGGATAGGATATGTGCCCGGTTGGCGATAGGCTTGCCACCTATCACATTATGGGACTTAGTGTCTTCGGCTAGTCGTGGGTGCCCTGGTTATGCCTCTGTCAACCTCATCGGGGATATGGGCATGAAGATACTTTTTTTTACTGTCTTATGAATTTATAAGCTCTTTATTGTGCACAAACTTACAATAAAGTAATAACAAAAAGTATTATAAACAGTAGAAGAGCAACATTATTTATAGTTGGTAGTACAAAAAAATATATGTTTATCTAAAAACTTGAGAAAACTGTTTTAACAACAATTACTGAATGCATTTGAGTTTTTGGACTTAATCAAGACCAACATAAAACGTAAATAAAGCAAGATGAAGCAGGGAAGTTAGGTAAGGTATTTTCTAATACTTTGGCGTTATTTATGTTATATTTAAATACTGGTTCCTTAGCTTCACTTTGATTAATATATGTCATACGAGTTATTTTCAAATTTTTTGGACCTATGATGAAATTGACTTGTCCTCAAAATTTACACGAAAAAATAAAAAAATATAAATGTGATTGTATTATGTTTCAAGTTTTACCTTGTAGAACAATCATTATATTTTGTAGAATCAGTATTAAATACCTTTTTTGTATTACATAATGCCAATTTTATAAAACTATTTTGAACTGTTGATTTTCTGTCTCCATACAAAAAAGTTTGTCCGCCCATTTCTTTGCAACTTCAGGCTCAATTTACATAAGTTATTTTAATGTTTTTAATTACGCTTAAATGCCATAATCCCTCTTACTAACTAAGATTATGATATATATTTATTTAAATAACAAATGGTTAAGGAACATGAAACTGTAGCAAGTTACATTGATAGTCCAGCAAATTAACAAACTCTTTTGTAACGTAATATCAAGATGATTCTCTTTAAATTTTGAACTCAACCTAATGCGATGATGTTGGCTGAACTGACTTGATTCTGATTGGCTATTAAAAATTGCCATGGGTTGTGTTAAATACAGATAATGACCATTAAAGTGCGTGTGTCCAGCTGTTTTACAGTTTGGTGATCAAACAAGGATTTTGCGATTTGTTGGTAAATTATGATTTTTAGACTTGTGTGATTTATGAGAGCTATTAATTATACATTTATCAAGTAATTTTGCTATAAATACCAAGTTATTATTTCCTTTAACAATTATATGTTTGTTTTTGTTTACAGTTTGGTAACAATTTGTTACGTTACAAAACTGTTCTGAGTAAAGCTAGTTACACAATAAGAATTAACCAACTTTGAAAATGAACTATTGATAGGTAAAAAAATTAAAAAAAAACTTAGGTACTATTAATTGAGGATGATGTGTTCGCTGACAGAAAATTCAAACAATATTGGAATAATAAAATCGAAAAGTGTGGTAATATTTTTCTAGCTGTTGTACACTAAGCTTTAAAATCACAATTTGGTTACTTTGGTTCATTTTACAACAGTTTTGTTGCAACAGTTCTGTAACAACAATTTGATAACGACCCATTAAATTTGAAAATTACTCATACAACAAATTAATCTACATTTTTAAATATTTATAATAAAATAATGAATTTTATTTATAAAAAAAAATTATATTCACAATATGTTGGTGTCAGTATTATTAAAAACAAAAAGGTT
>NJDC01008256.1:0-20768 GCA_002245475.1 Calephelis virginiensis | reverse complement strand
CTGTTTTAATAGTTCGGAAATAAAGGCTATTATTATTATTATTATTATTATTATTATTATTGTCCTCCTACGATTCCATCATAAATCAGATCCATGTCATAATAATTGTATTGTCATCCGATTTACATATCATCATCAGCCGGAAGATGTCCACTGCTGGACATAGGCCTCCCCCAAAGAGCGCAACGAGTCACAGTCACCAGCCGTTTGTATCCAGTGACTCCCCGCGACTTTGACGAGATCATCAGTCCACCCAGTGGGAGGTCGTCCAACACTGCGTTCTTCGGTGTGGGGCCGCCACTCGAGAATTTTTGTTCCCCAGCGGTTGTCGGTTCTGCGAGCAATGTGGCCTGCCCATTGCCACTTCAGCTTGCTTATTCTGTGGACTATGTCGGTTACTCCCGTTTTCTTGCGAATCACCGAATTACAGATCATATTTCGCAGAGAACCACTGAGCATAGCTCTCTTCATAGCACACTGAGCTAATTTAAGTTTTTTTTTATGATAATGGACGGCAGACGGATTTCCTGTTGGTAAGAAATTCACTCCGCTTAAAGACAAAAAGGTGGTAATGGTGCGTTGCCAACCTGAGGCCGGGATGTTACGTTTCGAGCAAAAGTAAGTTTACCGGCTACCTTACCCTCCAAACCGGAACACGTCAACGGCAAGCATTGGACGTAACGGTGGCAGGTATAGGTAAGACGGTGGTACTAATCCGGGCGAGTCGCTGCGAAACTCTACCACCTAGTAGGATGTCACAGTGTTAGTGACGGTAAGCCTATGCTCACCTTTTACGAGCTGCCTGCCAGGAAGGCAGATATTCTATTCTGCACAGGAGCTCGGACCAAAACGGGGACCAATCACATTTACACATGCATGCAAAATTTTAATTCAAGATTTCACCCTGACAAACATACTAGCTGTAACTGCGATTTCGTCCGCAAGGATTCTAACATAAAAGTAGCCGAAGTGAATCCTTGTTACATCAGTGTAATGCCTGTAAAAGCCCCGTCAAAATTGGTTTAGCCATTTCAAAGATTAGCCGGAACTGACATATTTGTACGGGAATTCTTAGATAAACTTACTTTTAATTGTAATTGATTTTGTGAGTTAATTAATATATTTCCTGTGTCAACAATTTAAAAAAAACATTGCCCATTTCAATTTAAAATTGTGTTTTTGTTTTATAGACCAGTTTTCTAGAAAACTTAATTCAAATTTACGCAGCTTATGCAAAGATAAGTAAATTGACATTGGTATTATGATAATGTGGATGTATGTGCAACTTTAAAAAATCCAAATTAATGTGGAGGAAGATATACAAGTTTCCAAGGATCGTGACACTACCAGCTTACTCTATAAGCGACTTGGCGTGAGGATATACATTGATACTTTGAAAGGAGCAGCCATATTTTAATATAAGGGGTAAAGTCATAAATGGTACTTAATTTTGAATATTATTGCCAAATAGTAATATTTTACTTTTAAAAACATGAATTTAACTGGTTACCAGTTTTCTTTGGGGAAAAGACAGACTAATGGAAAGTAAATAAATAAATAATAATAAATTTTAATAACCCCCGACAAAACTTATGGACAATGTAGTAGGAAGCAGTAGACACGTCAACTTGAAATCAAGATCAACAAAAAATGTTAAGGGTTAAAACCCACGTAAAACATTATATTAAAACCCCATTGAATTTATTGAATAAAGTTAAAAAAACCATAAGAAACCCAACTGATTTAAATTTTAATTGTTTTGGAGGTTAAACAAGCTTCATGAATAAAAATAAATTTGCAATTTAAATTTTACGATAAACTCGTTTACGACAGATGCTAAAATTGATCGAATTCGTAGTTATTCGTCGTAGTGTGTTTTGTCAATCCAAAATTGCTAATCTATTAAAAAAAAATAAACAAATATACAAAGAAAAAAAATTGTGAAATATACAAAAAAAAAACTAACTTAATCGTTTGACATTAAGATACTAAAAGTTTCTATAAAAAACCGGTTGCACTCCGGGAGTGCCGGCAGAAGTGAAAACTCGAATTTAACGTTGTGTATTTTTGATATTTTGTAATGGTTAGGGAATAATATTGCACAAATTGCTTTAATTATCAGTATGAAAGTACTATCATTTATGTGGTAGAATACAATATTCATTTATTGCGCTATCGTACACAAACATGACAACACGAACATGTCGCGCAAGCGCCCTGCGCCGTCTTATTCGCGCAAGCGCCCTGCGCCGTCTTACGAATTTTCGATCAGGTCACGTGTCCTGTTTAGAAGTTTAGAAGTTTTTACCCATCCAAAACAAGTGCGCAACGCCGCTAAAGAAGTTTTCACTTCAAAAAATAAGTACTTACCTATTGTTTTTCCCATTTTCCCTGCAATTTTAACATTTTTTCTCCATAAAACCTGCTGCTGACAATAATTATAAATGAACACGAGAAATAAATCAGAAAAATTGGACTATCTGTTCGGGTGTGATTCGATGACCACGCGAAATGGGGATTTATTTATACATATAGACTAGCCGGCCCGGCGAACTTCGTATCGCTTGATATTAATAGCTGCCATTAGTTTGTATGAAAAAAAATAAAGTATTCACAATTTTTTCTCTTCATTAGAATCTACTCCTGACAGTAACACTCAGAACAAAAAATAATTAGCAAAATTGGACCTTGTTTTCATTCGTTATGACCATTCAATCATTCATTATTATCTTAGATACCAATATTATAAAGAGGAAATGTTTGATTTTTTGTTTGTTTGTAACAACTCCGAAACTACTGGACCGATTTCAAAAATTCTTTCACCCTTAGAATGTTACATTATCCCTGAGTGATATAGGCTTTGTTTCATTAAAATCAGAGCAGCACAAGCCAAGTTACGCAGGTGGAGCTGCGTGAAACTGCTAGTTTATAATATATATTAAAAAAATAATAATAAAGTAGTAGCATGAGTCTACCAAAAAGGAATATCTCAGTATTTATTGAACCACGGTGTACCTCAACACAACCAGTGTTGAGGTACAACTGGTTTTTTTTACTGATTTCATTTTCAATTAATTAATTCGTTTTTTATTTGAAAATGTATTATAAACTAGTTGCTCAAGCTAACTTCATTCACCTGTTCAGCTTGTGGTCCAGTGGTCCGCTTGTGGACTTGATTGCATGAGGTACTGGGTTCGATTCCAGGGTCGGGCAACAAAAAGAGAACTAGGTTTTTAAATTTTCTAATAAAAAAAAAATATTTCTATTATTATTTCCAATTTTCTAATAGGAAAAAATGTTGCTCGGGATTGGATATGCGCCTGGTTGGCGATAGGCTTGCCACCTATCACATTGTGGGACTTAGTGTGTGTTAGTCATGGGTGCCCTGGTTGTGCCTCTGCCTAATTCTTCGAGTATATGGGCGTGAAGATGCTTACTTTCTTTAATTTTACCTATTTTCCTCACAGTTGAACAAGATAAAAAGTATCATATGTCCGACTCCTAGTTATAAGCAATCAATTGTCAGCCAAATCGGTTCAGCCGTTCTTGAGTTATAATTAATAGTGTAACCAACTAGCGACTTCTTATTTTTAATAATAAATTCTCAAATATTCTAATGGTCCGCTAAATTTACATTTTTATTTCACAATACCCTTCTCTTGACTATAGAAATAAAAACCAACATAACAAAAAAAGAGTTAACGAAATTGTACCGTCCGTCCACTCATGATGCTATGGCAAGAAAAAAAGAAGTTTCCTATTTTAACAGCTAGTACCTATTAATTAATTAATATTATATATGACTACATTATATCATAATTAAATTTTAATCTGTGGTGCTACTAGCTGTCAACTGGTCGATGCTGTCAACCCACTTCGTACCGCTCGATAGCATGGTACGGCCATGTAATTTTTTATCCTAATTTTTTAAAGAGCGAAGACTGTTCGAACAAATTACATTAAAATCGATAAGTCATTATTGAGTTGTGTTACTAATCAACCCTTTTTCA
The DNA here is from genome assembly GCA_002245475.1 of Calephelis virginiensis. NCBI lineage: Eukaryota > Metazoa > Arthropoda > Insecta > Lepidoptera > Riodinidae > Calephelis > Calephelis virginiensis. The sequence continues at coordinate 16,758 of NJDC01008256.1, read as the reverse complement.
AATTGGTTTGTGTAAAATATTGTTTGAACTTCCTACAAACAAAAAAAAATATTGCCCCACAAGTTGCTTCTAAGTATCTTCGAGTAAATATTAAATAAAAAAAACAGTTTCACGGGACCTAGGTTAAGATGTAACTATCTTCACGCCCACATTCGGGACTCAGTAGGCAGAGGTACAAATTGCTAAAGGTCCCTTAGTCCCAATGTGACAAATGTCAAACTTATCGCCAATAGCTCTAAACAATAGCCCATGAAGATATCAAAAAGCAGTCTAGGTATGTCGTTTAAAAAAAACAGTAAAATCGGTTCTAGGTCGAAAAAAAGTAGCAATGGTTAGAATTTAGATTTACTTTGGAGTAATTTTAGAGATAATTAATTCCCAACTCAAACCTTTTAGCAAAATAACTAGGTATTACTCCATGCGTTTTTTGGTGAAAAAGGGCGTCGAAATGATTCGGATAACACTTCGCTCGACTATAGCTGGTTCAGGAGAAAATGGTGACGTCATCGACCTACTAACACCACCGTCCAATCAAAACGCACAATTTCTAATTTTCGTTTTTTTTTATTTTCTGAGATTTAATTGTTCGGTAGAGTTGTGAGGTTAATTATGTCACTTTCTTACGTGAACTAAGTAGGTATATTAATTTATTTAGGAAGCTAGTTAAAAAAGTAAAACATAAAAAATCTTAACTCTATTAACTTTTAACACTCAGCTTTATTTTTTTGTTTGGTTATTACATAAAATAAAAAAAAATTCACTGTAAAATATTATTAGGAAATAAATTTTGTAGATATTTTTTTAAGTATTCAGCCTTTAAACTGTAGTTTTATAGATTAGTACCGATAAATACAGATGTGGACAATCAATTTTGAATGAACTTTGTTACCTACCAACTTATGCCACGGTCATTGACGTCAAAATCGAAAGTTTTTAAGCCATGCATATCTATACCAAAGACAATATATTTACTAATCTCTGTCTATACGTACATTGGTGTATTTTGCATGTCCTAGAACTTATACTAATTCCAAGTTTCATTCTAAAATCTGTTAATTTTTGAATGCATAAAAAAACAGATTTAAAAATACACCAACTGGTATTTTTAAATATATAAAAAATAAATATATAAAATAATTACATGTGCATATTAATGAATACTCTATTTGGTGGCTATGAATAGACAATAGTGGTCGTATTTCGTAATATATCAAACATTAACAAACACATTTATTAAATCATTGAAAATCACTTACTGTTTTGTAGTATCCCTCATTTTGCACTGCTTTTAAAAATTGTATGCATATATTTTAAACGAATATGAATCTCACTTATGCGAAAGGCTTTGAAAAGTTTTTATAACACCTGTTTAAGCTGGATTATTTGAAAACAGTGTAAAGATTATTATGAATGAGCACGATCGATAAGTTTCGAGAACAGCTGCGACCGCGACGCGAGGTACCGGGGCGAAGCGCCGAATGACTGGCGCTTTACAAGGTGCTGACGCCCGACTAGACTTGGCGGTCTCTACAATAGCGCTTTTTGCATGTGATCTATAGCCAGCGGTTATCGTAGACCTTGAACTTGAATTACGTGATGTTCTAAACATGAGTTTGCAATATTTTGTTTTTTTTTTATTTAGATGTGTCGAGTGTATGTACAGTCGTTTAAAATGAGGATAAATAAGTTTTTGACACAAATAGGTATACATATACACTTTTTTATGTTAGAGGCCAGCGAATAAGTATGCGGCTCTCCTAATGGTAAGAGACAACCGTAGCCTATAGACACTATAGATGTTACAGGTGCGTTGCTACTTCAGATCCCTACCCGGGCAAATTACAGCACATCACTCTAGCACTAGCGGTAATAACTTGTTGGCAATTAGAGATTGCAAAATCCGGATGTTTTTAAACTCCGGATTTGTGCAATGTTGTCTGATTGAAATTCGGATTATCCTAATTTTCCGGATTTTTCCACTAATTTTAATTGTTTTTAATTTCCGAGTATTTGAGGTTTTTTTTTAAAAAAAAATAAAAAACAAGGAGTATAAATTATAATATTTTAATTACTTACTCATTTTTATTAAACCACAAACAATTCTACTACCTATACGGGACTAAACTTACATAATGTAATAGGAAAATATACCTGCAATAGTTACAATTCTTCACTCACATTGATGGAATAAACTCAAAAATATTACTATATAAAAACAATAACTGCAACGAACCATCAATTTAAGTTAAGTATCATTTTTCCCATGAAAATAGTAGTAACACAATAAACACACGTTTATTGTAAGAAACTTTAGTTACAAATAAAAAAAAAAAACTTTAATTATTAATTCCAACATTGTACAGAGAAAAGAAATACTCAAAAACCAAAATCTTTGAGTCTCTTCCCGTATTGAACAATCTTCATACGCAAACATATAAACTGAACATAAAATCATATAATACATGAGGTAATAAATATTATAAGAAAACAATTATCAATTATATTATCATATTTTTAAAGAAAGAAACACTTGTACTGTTTTGCTTATCACTTATAATTTATTACTTTATATTATATTATATTAACTCTTTATTGTACACAACTGATATTAGATACAAAAAAATACTTAAAAGTAAAAAGAAAAACAAAGTACAAAAGACGAGCTTATCTCTAATAAAAGAAATTTCACCAGCCAACCCGTAAAAGGAAAGTACTAAATAAAATAAAATAAGTAGACTTGGTGTACAGATATAGAAACTACTAAATATATACTATTGAATGAATTAAAACACATAAAATAAAAATAAAAAATTAACAAAACAGATAAACAAAATTAAACTAAAAGTAAAATTATACGAACGAATTGAGAATCTAAGCTATGTCAAAGAAATGCTCTTTTAGATGTTTCTTGAAAGAATCAAGAGTTTTACAGCCACGAATAACATAAGGTAAGGAGTTCCACAACCTTATAGCATGGACTGTGAATGAATGGGAATATGCAGCAGAATGACTAAAAGGGTGTCGCAACAGAGTACGTACATTTGAACGACAAGGCGAATCAGGAGAATGTAAGAATTTAAATGAGTTACGAAGGTAATTAGGAGAAAACTGATTAAAAAGAATTTTGAAAAGCAAGCAAAGAATGTGAAATTGTCTACGTTGTCCAATCGGAAGCCATTTAAGCTTAGACTTTACTGAGACGTTTACTGAGAGGCCAAATTAATCAGCCCAGTCATGAATACGGTCTAAATCCTCATTCACATCACCAATTGCATCCGCAATATCACTCGCACTAAAGTGACGATATATTTGTAAGTCGTCCGCATAAAGATGAAAATTCGACTGTATGATAGCAGTGACAGTGTTAATAAAAGTCGAAAACAAAAGTGGTGAAAGGACCCCTCCTTGAGGAACTCCAGCTTGTAAATCAATCCAGGTAGATTTGATATCACCCGAGACAACGCACTGCGATCGACCATGAAGATAAGATTCAAACCAGTCGAGGACTGAAGCTGATATATTATTTAAGGATGCAAGTACCCATATCAGCAGGTCAAAGTCTACCGAATTAAAAGCACTACTGAAATCTAAAAGAACGAGAACAGTTAGTAACTTTTCATCAATAGCTTGACGAATATCATCAGTCACTCGAATCAACGCAGTAACAGTGCTATGTCCAGGGCGAAAGCCTGACTGGTTAGGATGAAGAAGACAATTATTCTTTAAGAAGTTAGCCATCTGTGAGTGCACTATGTGCTCAAGTACTTTGAAGAGGAAAGGGAGAATAGAGATAGGGTGAAAATACGAAGGAGACAAGGCATTAGGGATCTTTGCAAGAGGAATAACGTGTGCCATCTTCCAGGAGTTTGGAAACAAGCCGGACTTGGGAGAAAAATTAAAAATATGACAAAGTATGGGGAGGAGTTCAGATAGCACAGGGACAATCATACGCGAGCACACACCATCACTACTAATAGCAACCGACGAGATAGCCAGAACATGCTTTTTCACATTTAATCCGTCAACTTCTTCAAAAGTAAAAGGAGGGCACAAAGGAAGTGGTTTGGAAGCCAATTTGGCAATGGTAGTATCTCTCATCAAATTATCCAGTATTTTCGGTGGAGTAGAAAAATGGACGTTCAGAGAATTCAGATCGACACTACATTAACCAGATACAGACGAACGTCCTACGCCAAGAGATCTTAAAAGACTCCAAACTTTACCTGAATCAGAGCCAGCAGAAACGCGAGCATTACTAATATAATTACGTTTAGCAAGACGGCAAAGTTGTAGCCAGCTAAATTTTCATCAGTAGGAAACTTCCTACAGTGTCTCAGAGCTATATCTCTTTTCCTCATCATACCCTTGATGTCATCCGTAATCCAAGGAGCTGGATTATATCTACATCTAACTTTTCTATTTGGAGCAAATTTGTTATAAATACCTAATAAAATACTATTAAAGTTACAAACTTTATCGTTGATATTAGTACAGTCCGTCACCAAAGACCAGTCCACGGCATTAATATTATCTTTAAGCATCACAATGTCAATATCCTTGAAACAACGGCGCATTATGTAGGATTTTCTCCGGACGCCAGACAACTATCAAGTCCAAAAGCGATAGAGTAACATTAGGAAAATGGTGAGTAGGAGAAGTTACTTTGTAATTACTAGCCTACCAGTTTCGCTTATACAGCATCATCAGGGCTAGATTTAGCCTAATTAATACTAATTACAAAGTAATAAACTATAAGTGATAAGTAAAACAGTACAAGTGTTTCTTTCTTTAAAAATATGAATATTTGGAAGTTTTACCAAGCGCCGACGATGGAAAATATCAAATAAATTATATTATCCATACGTAAACAACACTTAAGTTTCAATCAGTCTTAAAAATGGTAAGTAATTTAATCAGTCTTCTTTAGAAACCGAGATCTAAGAAATATGAAAGCGTCGAGTGTGTCATCGTTTGGAAGTGATCTTATTTTATTACAGAGTAGCGTCCCGCACCGGCTTTGCACAATTATAAAATGTACATATAAACCTCCCGCTTCAATCACTTTATCTATTAAAAAACCACATCAAAACCCGTTGCGTAGTTTTAAAGATTTAAACATACAAAGGACTTTGTTTTATGCTATGTACTGAATAAGATGCTAGCGGTGGAGAAGGCTCTTTCCGGCTCAACGCTGGTCGGAGCAATAGAACGTAATTTATTTCGAGCGTTTTTAGGAAATTTTCCTTCCTCTTCCTCTGCAAATTTCACTATTTTGAAATAATGTTATTTTAATATGAATTAATGATGGCAAATCAGTTTCGTTAATTGCACTTGATGACTTCTATTGAAGATCACTACCTGTACTTACATCGGACAGTTGGCGATTGCGTTCTTCTTTGAAACTGAGCGGCTATAGGTCAGAACTCTTAGAACCAGAGTCACCTACTATGACTACAATGAAGTTCTTGGTACTAAAGCCTGATAAATGACATCTTTAATTTCATTTTACAAAGACTTCCTAAACGAATTTTCGTCATCTTCATTTCCATTCAAAATAAACGATAAACAGTCATTTCACCCTTATTCTTTTTTTCAATTAAATTGCTAGTTTTATATCATATTATACATTGCGAGCGAAAAAAATACCTTTATTCTTATCAATGCAAGTAGTTATTATTAAAATATCCGGGTTATCTATAATGAATATTTGATTTTCATACAAACTTTACCTACTAAATTCAGTTTTGCTGAAATCCTAATAAACCGGATTTGATTCTTAAAATCCGGGTTTGAAAAAATTCGAAAATCCGGATTTTTCAGTAATTTTCGAATTTCAAAGAATCCGGATTGCAATCCCTATTCGCAATGACCTATTTAACCTGTGCCAATCTTTTACAAGCTGCCTGGTAGAGAGGCAGATGGTCTAATCTACTCAGCGGATCCTAACCAAGGCGGAGATACGCTTTTATTTTAAGGGCTACTTCCAGCAGTAGACTTGAAAAGTATTATTCACGGCGTAGATATGTGTATTATAAATAAGCCCAAACACGATATTATAACATTGAGAATTTCAGGACTACCTTCACCCTTCATCCTCACATAAGCTCCATTATACTCGTATTATAACATTTCATTGCTATTAAGCTCTGTGCCAGAAACTAACTCAAATTCAAACTATATTTATTTTGTAGGTAAATCATCTTACAATTAAAACAAGTTAATGTTACTTGCATAAATAATACACAAACTTTACATCACAGAATAAGCTTAAGGCAAACCTTAACTATTATCATTTAACATTTCATTATTAACCGAGTGTTTAGAGATACTACTACTTACTACTTATTATAATAAAATTATAACCATAAAGTGGATACACAAAAAATAAAGAAGGTAGGTAGTCAAGTAACGTAACATTTTTTGCTCAATCGGTTGACGGAAGTAGTTTTAAAATTAAATAAAAGCTTGAAATAATAACGTAGATTTTTATATCTATATCAAACCTTCAGCCGACAGATGCACCTTAAACAGCCGTAGTTTCTTTATTTAATCATATTTTTATGCACTACATAACATACAAATTTAAACGCAGTAAAATTGCATAAAACGAACCTCAAAGTCAAAATTATGTTTCAGCACCTATTTACGTAAAATATGAGTATGTTACCCGAATGTTTGGGATTCCTTTATTATCAGAAGAAGACTAGGTGGAAGTGGGACTACCTGGGAAGTTTAGCAACAGAGATACGTTTAATTCACATACGGCCAGTATTAATAACCGATCTAAGTTAAGAGATAGTGCTATTTTAGATCAGTTACTAGGTAACCGCTCTTATTTTTTAACAATTAACAAAAATATCTTAGCAACAAAACTCCAGAAGGCTTATCTTTCTCTCCCAAACAAAAAAAGAATTTTTAAAATGGTTTTACAAGTAACGAGGAAATATAGGAATCGAACATATAACTTCCTCCTGTTTTTTAAAAAATCTAATAGCTGTGGTTGCCTTTCTGCGAACAGCTCTACACATTTTTATTTTTTTATATACGCATGCGTTACGCTTAGGTGTGCATAAAAATAGATCGTAAATGTTTCATACCGATATTCTCGTATACCTACGTTAGTACAATATGTGGTGAGCGAGCTAACGTAAAACGATAATGCCTATCGCTGTCATTATGGAAGCAGGAAAAGATAATGGAACGGATTTCTACCTGAGCAAGTTGTTGCAGAGCTCTTCAACATTGGTAGTCTTGTTTATAATGGCTCAATCTGTGCTCGATTCTAGAGAACTGCAATTTTTCCTAGCCTACACAGGGAAACCAATAGGGAGAAAATTATAATAACTAAATGTTATGTCGAATGTTATAAATATTATGAGCCCGGCTCATGTTGTTAGACTTGTTAGTCATTTCGAATATTAGATTCTTAATTCAAAATTGTTTGATTCGAACTTTTTTTAATGATATTGGTAGGCACACAAGCAGACGGTTTTTCTGATGGTGAGAAATTCACGCCTCCTAGAGACACTAAAAGTGGTAGTGGTGCGTTGCCAACTTGAGGCCGAGATGTTAGGTCATGACGTTATGGCGACAGGAATAGGTATGGCGGTGGTACCAATCCGGGCGAGTCGCTGCGAAACTCTACCACCTATCCTGGAATTGTGTAGTGAATCCTATTCTGTTTCTACGTCTTTTAATCTTAAAAAAGTAGGACATGTTTGTTTTTAACACACTCCATAAAAAAGAAGTTTCTTAATTCCACTGTACGTTTTTCTTGCATGTTGGTTACGCGATTACTCGGCTAGTGGTAAATCGATTTTGATAGATTTTTTGAAAGATAGGCCATGATTCCGAATTAGTTCCATATAAATTTAATCCGATTCCGACTAGCGGTTTTGAGTTATCAATACATAGTTTTATACATTAGTATAAAACAAAGTCTCTTCCTCTGTCCCTATGTCCCTTTGTATGCTTGAATCTTTAAAACGTAACGGATTTCGATGCGGTTTTTTTAATAGATAAAGTGATTGAAAAGGAAGGTTTATATGTATATTATATACCCGTGCGAAGCCGGGGCGGGTCGCTAGTATTTTATAATTCGTAGATTTTTGTATGTAGGTTCTATTAGTGGGTACCTAATGTTATTTAAAGTCGGATTTTAACGATTTTCTGCCTTTTTTATTATTTTTTCTATATAATTTAAACAATTCAATATATAAATTAAACACAACCACTCATATAATTGACCAAAAACACTTTGTTTCCGTTCCATCTTAATGAGTTTTGTAACGACTAACGAGTGCAAAAAATATAACATTTATATTTTTAATGATAATTAGGTTTTGTTGTAAGATAAAGTAAATGTATCTTAAATGATTCATTTAAAAACAAAAACGGCATTTATTAATATAACATATATTAATATTATACGTTAATACGTGTTCGCTTCAGATAAATATAGCAAATATTATTATTATTTCTTATTCCTTCAAATACAAAAAGAAATTTAAAAATCGGTTCATGTATGACGGAGAAACTGATTAACATGCATAAAAAATATATTTGAGTCGAACTTATAACCTCCTTTTTTTGATAAAGTCGGTTTAAAATATGGCACTCGGAGACTGCCGCGTAACTGTTGCATAAGCAGGAATGAGTCACCAGATTGCGGGGCGAAGAAGGGATTACGCATGCGTAGTATACAACCAATGCCACCTAGAGGCGAGTTGCTGATCTAAAGAGACAAGCGTGTTCAAAAAGTCATTAAAAGTTCTGCTATTCATCGATAGATGGCAAAACTAAAAAGTATTACCGCTGTGCCATTTGGAGTGGGGGGTGTTAGGTTATTTTCGTTACGGAATTTCTGGATTCACTCTCCACGCTCAAGGCTCGCGATACGAGCTATGAATAGCTTAAACATATCACAACCAATGGTTATGTAAATGTATAATTGTTATTTGACCGATATTTTTTTATTGTTTGAGTGATTTCAATAATTTCTTATTTTACTCAAAGATAAAGTTATTGTTGTGGTTGTTGTAAAATGTTTTAAAATTAATTTGTTATTGTATGTTTTCAAATCAAAAATGTATATTTATAAAACTTTGAAAAATAAATAAATCTAATTCTGATGCCTTTATTTTGCGAATTCCGAGTAAGCAGTGTAATTGTTGTGTCGAGAAGCCTTTCAAATGACAGAGAAAGTGACAAGCCTAACTAACATTCCCTTCTCCCACCACCGCGACCAGACCACGAATTAAGTAAAAGCTCGGGAAGCAATATAAATGGTCAGGTCCTTCGTAGGTGACAACCTAACCTAAAGTTCCAACCACACACCACCGCAACCAGATCATGAATAGAGTCCGAACAAAGAACCCACCTTGCCGAAATACTGTCAAGGTCCGATATTTGTGTTGCTTACCATCTTAGATGTTGACGGCAAGTACGAACGTGTATTCTATTTTTGACTCTTCCGTAGGAATCCATTTAGATTTTGGGCTAAAAAATACCTATTTCACTTTTCTACCCTCTTTCTCCATACACAAATTATGCCATAACGAACAAAGTGCTATCTTTGTTGAGATGTGAAAGTTGGGCAAACACAATTTCGTATTTATTGTCTTTGTAAGTATCTTGGATGTGTTTAATAGACCAATAGATAAAAGATTCGTTTTAAGCCATTGCCTATAAATAGCTTACACTTGTCTTCTCTTTTTTATCTCTTACATCATCTTCTTTTACATAGGGATAGCAACTTCTCGGATTGGTACCACCGTCTCAAAACCGTCGCTGGAGGATAAGGTTATATTCGGTAGAAATACACAGGTGGTGTTATACCAAGCCACCAGTTTGGCGCAACTTTTATATAAAAAAAATAAGTTTGCTATGTTTTTTATTTGCCCAAATCATATGACATTAGTTGCCTTTAGACTTACTTTCAAATAATACGGGTTATAATTTTTCAAGTAAACTTTATACAAATTCGGGTTTTATATGTATCTATAGAAGTCCCGCCTCTTATTACGTAGTATTTATATACTCTTTGCCAGCCACTATATTGTGCGCACCAGTAAGGGTTCCACGCGGATTAAAAAATTGGTTGTAAACATTGGTTTGCATTCGTGTGGAACGTACATTTAACCCAAAGTTTGATACGTTTCAAACCAAGTTTCCACCAGAGTTTGACGCCATCGGGAGAAAATATGGTTGAAGTTTTTTCATAATTATTGAATTTCGTTTTTATATCGAGTGAAATTAGTCAATTTTGGTGGCATTTTGTACAATTTTGTTCAGTGAAAGTGCACAAATGAAATAATCATGAAGAAATTAGCGTATCGTGTATGTCCTCGTTGCGGCCAAATCTCACTACATGAGCTTGAGTAATGAGACCACCGCTTTATTCAAGACCTTGACCTGACTTATTGACGACTAATTTGATGCAAATTTCTACTTGATTAATGTCAAAATGCTAACGTGAATGCCAAAACCTAAAGAAAGAAGAAGCTTCCACCAAGGTCACCTTTGTGGAAGGCGTGATTACAACTGTCTGGATGATGCTTAACATCTATGATGTATGTAGGTGACGGTTTCTTAGCTACACAAGAGCCTACTTCGTTATCTTATAACATGAAAAATACAACTTGAAGTCGTACATAACTAGGTTTTAAGACTACGACGACGATGCATATAGTGACTTTTTTATATGCATGAACAATCGTATTCGCTTATTTACCTACTTAAAATCGTTCTTTTTGCACATTTAGTTAAGATATATGTAAAACTAGCTGTTACCCCCCGCGTTGCCTGCTTGATCCCACAAGAACATTGTTGCGGGATAAAAACAATCATAATCCAAAGTTGTTCCAAATTTCATGAAAATTGGTTCAGCGGTTGTGGGACACACAAACAAGCAGACAAACTTTCACATTTATAATATTAATAGGATGTAGTTATTAAGTATATTCTCTTTGAGTGTGTATATGTAACTATACTTTCTCTCTCAGGAATTGGTACCAACACCTTATCATATCCTGTGGTTACATTTCTAGACCTCGTTAGTCGTTATTGCCACATTTCGCTTATTATGTGTATATTTCACCGTACGATTATAAAATTAATTGTACCAAACCATTCATCATAAAAGAATGTTCACGCCAAATCCCGGAAGAAGTAGGCAGAGGTACAACCAGGGCACGCATCACTAGCCGAAGACACTAATGATCGATCTCACCAAGAGCCCCTATATTTAGGGGACCTTTTAACGTAGTTAAGGGGTCTATTTCATATAGAAACAGTACCATAAGTAACGTTAAAAGGTCCCATAAATTATAGGGGCTCTTGGTGAAATCGGGCATAAGTCCCAGAATATGATATGTATATGCGGCAAGCCTATCCTCAACCGGCCACATATCCAATCCTGAGTAACACGTTTTTTTAATTTGTTGACCAAACCGGGATTCGAACCTGTGACCTCATGCAATCAAGTCTAACAACTGAACCGCTAAATCACAGAGACGTTATTCACCAAATTTTCAAACTGTTAGTTTTCACGGGATGCCTGAACATACAGACAGACAGACAGACAAAATTTTTTTAAATCACATATTTGAGTTTGATATCGATCCAGTAACACCCCCCTGTTATTTATTTTTTCAATATTTTCAATGTACAGAATTGACCCTTCTACAGATTTATTATATATAGACTAGCTGACCTAGCAAACTTTGTATCGCTTGACATTAATGCTTCGATAGTAGAAAAGCTCTGTGAAGTTGCAAAAAATCGCGAAATTAGCAACAATTTAGTCATTAAAAAAAATCGATAGTCGCGCAGTCTGTCGGACCCAATGTGAAACATTCCAAAATCAGTTTCATTCCAAAAGTAGTTGTTAATATTAAAAAAATAATTAAAAAAAACATTTTCCAGGAGACCAAATTGTTAATCTAAACCATTCTCGAATTCCCTTGAACATACACAGAAAATTTCATCAAAATCGGTCCTGTCGTCTAGAAGGAGTTCAGTGACAAACACATGAACACAAGAATTATATATGTTGAGATATAGGCTAGCTGTCCAGGCGAATTTCGTTCCACCCGTTCTGTTTGTGTCGGGAAATATAAAGTATTTTATCATTTTCTATGCAATTTTCCAGGCTTTTCTCTTCATAGTCTTATAAGGATCTCATGATAACTAACACAATAAAAAAAGAATTAGCCGAATCGCTCTTGTCGTTCGGAAGTTATGCGCTTAGCAACACATTCAACGATTCATTTTTATATTATATTTATATTATAGATATAGATAAGCTCGTCACAGAAATGCCCCAAAGCTGTTCCAACTGCTCTTTTTGTCGCAAATTTTAACAAGGATAAAACCACCTTAGATAAAAAGTACATATGAGTCATCTTATTGTGTAATATTGCGTAATTTTTTATATCATTGTCATAAAACATATTTGTTATTATTGTTTACTGTGTTTTTGTATTTTACGACATAAAAGTCTGCAAAAATGTAAAAAGCAAACTCTCAATTGGGCAACCTTGACCTAGTAGGTACGCTAAAGGCGTGGGTCTCGGAGCACAGTGAAGATTCTGTTTGCAAATTTCACATTTTCTCTTAAAGATACAGCTGAGAAAATTTGCAGGCTTACTACGCCCGTAGAGAAAGCTGTTTTCTCTTCAAATACATAGAGATTTTATCTTCAAGTACTTGTATACGTTTGTACAAAAAATATAGATTTACAAAAAAGTACACTTGTGTAGGGGATATGACTAATATTTTTTATCTATAATCGAATAACCCTACAATAATAGTTACATCGGTTCAAGAATCATTCAGCTATTCTACAAATTATCGAGATATCGTAACTTTAAAAATTACATTTTTGGATTCACCAAAAAACGATCGACACTAAAAGCATGAATACGTTACCATGCTAAATGTGTAGGTACTCGAACGTGAAGTCACGTTTGCACACAAAGTTGCTTTAAATTGCAAGGAAAAAAATATTCATAGGTCATATTGTTTTTCAATAATTGACTACTTTAAAAATGGGTTTACTCACCCAACTTTGAATATTTATAAAACATATGTAACCTGATTTTTATGTTTTTTAGTATTGGGAATAAAAAGTATCCTATTCCCTTCCTTTGAATATAGAGTACCTAAATCCCATACTTGGTACAAACGGTTCGGTAGATTCGACAATCATCATACAGAAAGATATATTTTATTTTAGTATTTTTTAAGAGACTTTTATTCATTTTGCAATATAATTCCCATCGTAGCCTACACTTACTTTCCACAGGGATTTTGAGATTTTTATTGTTAGTTGAGCTAATAGGTATGTGTATGGAGACTCCAATGTCATATTTGTTTTTAATATTTCCGCATTAATTCCTCAGTACTATTTCAATATCTATATATTAAAACGTGATGCCAAAACTTTGGATCCCTTTTTACGAGAATTGCGCGGACGCAAGAGCATAAAATTTGCACACTTATAGTTTATGTGCAGGAGAAGATGTTTTTCAATAATAATGCTTATAAAGTACATTAAGTCAATAAATAAAATATTACCCCCACTACCATGCATTTGACACACACACAAACAAATATATTGAAATATTTTGACCCCCTCGTTGGTCGAGAGGCTAGCGTATACGCCTAACTACACCGAACATCCACGAGGCTCGGGTTCAATTCCCGATGGGGGCAGACATTTGTGTGACGAACATTTAGATGTCTGCATTTCCGGGTCTAGGTGTTTATTAAATTTATTCTGGTATCTATTTAAGTATTTCTATGTATTAGAATCGTTGACTAACATAACACAAGCATATAATTTGCTTACTTTGGGGTTAGATTCAATTTGTGTAACTTGGCCAGAGATATTTATTTCATTTATTTTTACTGATGGTAACGATAAAAGATCACAGACGGCGCACTAAAAAGTTTGGAAACAAAGTAGTTGGTCTTGAGAAATGAAAATGACATTCTTATCAACAAGGTATTAAAATTAATTATGGTCGAATTTCGACCAATGGGCGACCACTAGTTTATAAAATTATACAAATACTTTTTGTAAGTTAATTTTCCCCTTTCTGGTCCGACTAAGACCTTTAGGCCGTGCTGCCAAGTTTTCCGTGTCAATAAATTCTTTTTAACAGTCAAATGTCATTTCAGGTCAAAAGTCATGTCAGGGTCTTGAGTAAATTGATGAACTCGTTACTTTAGATCATTTCGTGAGACTTGGCGGCAGCGAGGAAATTCACGATACATAAATCTATTCATAATTATTTCACCTGTGCACTTTAACTGAACAAAATTGAACTAATTACCACCTAACCAATTTTACTCATAATTAACACAAAGTTCATTAATTACGAAAAAACTGCGACTATTTTCTTTTACGATGGCGCCAAAACTACATTCTACAAACACGTGTTGTATGACATTCGCGATTTCACAAATGTCGCAATTAGGAGAGTTAACTTCACTCATTATAAAGGATTTTTAAGGTATTTCATAGCTTTAATCGCGGGCCTTGAGGGTGGAGACCGAATCCAGAAATTCCGTAACGAAAATAACTTAACCTCCGACCGGCACAGTGGTGATACTTTTTAGTTTTGCCATTTATCGATGAATAGCAGAACTGTTAATGTTTTTTTGATCACGCTTGTTTCTTTATTTCAGCAACTCGCCTCTGGTGGCATTGGTTGTATGGGCGATAGGACTGCGCATGCGTAATCCCCCTTTTTGGCCCGCAATCTGCTGACTCATGCCTGCTTATGCAATAGCTTTACCGCGGCAGTCTCCGAGCGCCACACGTCTTCTTTTTTGTTTCGATACCTAAACGCAATCTATAGATTAGCAATGTTTTAGATTATGACATTTAAAAACCAAAAATCTGAAGAGGCTGACTTTAAATAGTTTTATACCTTATACCTTTCTTTCTACTTATTTTGTAAAAATATTCTTTATATTTGGAAAAACATAAGATTTCAATATATTTGATATTTTCGATCGTCGGCGCTTGGTAAAACTTCCAAATATTCATATCATTTAAATAAAGTAATACTTGCACCGTTTTACGTGTCACTTATAATTTATTATTTTATAAATGGCCTACCGGTTTCGCTTATACAGCATCATCAGGGCTAAAACTTAAACTACGACTTAAAAAAATATGATTAAGATTTTAAGTTAATTAAAAAATTTCAGTATAAAGTGTTGTCAGCTTGTTCATTTCCCATTAAAACCATATGAGTTGGAACCCTTATCAAACTAAAAAGGTAAAATTTAAAAATGTATTCTGTAGCCGCTTTTCAGTCGCTTTTTAATATATTTAATATACAGAAGTCACTCCTCTGGTATCTACTTCACCGAGTTCACACACGACTAGCCAAAGACACTAAGTTCCACAACGTGATAGGTTCACTCTTCTACAGTTTGATAAGCACAAAGTAAATACAATTACAATTACTCTTAGGAATATTTGCCTGCTAAATTTTCTAAATCTTTTTGTTATAAGTAGTTAAATATCTATACTAACATAATTCATTTTCAACTAAATTAAATAGTAAGTCGTTAATATTTCAATGGTTTTCTAAGAATAGTGGAATGATCCATTTTCTATATAGTCGCCTCTGTGGTCTAGTGGTTCAGGTGTTCGGCTTGACTGCATGAGGTCCAGGGTATGAATCCCAGGGCAACAAAAAAAATTTGGTTTTTCTAATTTTCTAATAAAATAAATGTTGCTCGGGATTGTATATGTGCTCGGTTAGCGATTGGCTTGCTATCTATCACATTGTGGGACTTAGAGTCTTCGGCTAGTCGTGGGTGCCCTGGTTGTGCCTCTGCCTACCTCTTCGGGGATATGGGTGTGAAGATACTTTTTTATCAATTTTCTACCGTGCGAAATTGCAAAAATGCAGCAACAAGAGTAGATTAATTTCTCATTTTGCTCATACTTGCTATATGCTTATACCAAGATCCCACCCTAAGCCGAGGTACGGTCTCACAGGAGACACCCTTAGGGAGGGCAAAATTCAATCTCTGGCTGAGCAGTCTGCTGCAATAGTAGTCATTTCGAAAAAAAAAAAAGCTATATGCTTGTGCATATTTTTTATCTCGATTTTAATTTCATTTTTTATATCCCAGCCCCAAGTAACTATGACCTATTTTTTATTGTCTTTGGGTGACTTGTATTTCATACCATTAGGAAGTTCAATTCCTACTATTATAATGAATGCTAAAGTTTATAAGAAATTATGAATGTTTGTTCCTCTTTCACCCACAAGCAACTGAACTGATTAACAATAATCTTTACAGAAATTAATTTACATATCTAGGTTTCTGTTCCGCGGTTTCCAATTTGTACGAAATCCAGATTCAAGATTCTACTGGTCCAATAAGTTTAAAAGCTGTAGCAATTAGTTCTAAGATTTATTTTTATTAAATATTTATAGAATACTACAACGACTTCATTTTCGTGTTCAGGTTTAGTATGTAGAGTCGTTAGTAAAATTGTATCACTTAAGTACGTAATTTTAATTTAATGAATAGGCATCAGTTTAATTATGTATTATTCGTATTAGTATTTTCGGAATTGCATAGTTCTTGCGATTCACGTAGGCGGGCTTTACTTTTATAAACTAACTAGCTGCTACCTGCAGCTTCGCCCGCGTTTTCACAGAAACCTGGTGTGCGATCGGGATTAAAATAGCCTATATGTTAATCCAGGTCACAATCTATCTG
>NJDC01008254.1:0-13418 GCA_002245475.1 Calephelis virginiensis | reverse complement strand
TCTAACCCGTTAACGCGGGTAGTTATGTCCTATAGTCCCACCACTCATTTGGTGGGTACTCAGAATTGTGTATCTATCCGCGTTCCGCGTTCTGAGTACCCACTCATTTGGTGGGTACTCAGAATTGTGTATCTATAGGACATAACTACCCGCGTTAACGGGTAGTAAGGCAGATCGTCTATTCTACACAGAGGGTTTGCTCCCACACAGGCCACGTCTTCTTTATTTTGACTTTCTTCCTGTAATTTAAATTTTTGGTGCTGGAATGTCCAACAAACTAAAAATTTCAAAGAAGAAGGATACTTCATCCTTGCATCAGATCAAAATGTTTTGCGTTTAATATTCAGTTTAGACGCAGATATTTTCCAACTTTATGATGTTTAAAGATAGGATACGTATGTATTAAGTAGTAGGAAGTTAATATCTTTTTATGTATACATAGCAGCGCCATTCCAAACAAATAGAGCTATATACTAAACAAATTAAAATGTAATATAGCGGGCTTAAATGCCGTGATACAGGCTTATCATGTACTTATTTTAACGCACGATGAATTTCAGTTTCTTTTATCGGAATATTACAGATAAATAACATAGTAGATAATTCATTCTTGAATAATTGTAATAAAAAATAACATGTTTTAATTTCAGCAATTTTTTCACGAGCCTGGGATGAATTTTCACGATTTTTAGACAAGAAAAAATTCACCTCAGGCAGCATCTTTAAACGCTTTATTTTGTAGTGTTACTCTCGAAGCTCGATTCATACAATATTTGAAATTGGAATTAAACATGACATTTTAGGTACTCTTAAACACTAGAATGGCGAATCATCAACATTTAGTTTATAGTAAACAATATATTATTTTATGGGATACGTTGAATTTATTTGTAACTAAATGTTAATAATCCGCTAGTACTGTTTTCTAAAGTACCTAAATGAATTTCCAATTTCATATTCGCATGATATTGAGATTCAATAGTAACCCAACCAACCAACCCATTTAAGAGTAGAGATAAGTTTATTTAAAAATTGTTTACAAATAATTAAGCGCAATGTTGAACACTTCAAATATTTCATAAAGTACAACTTCGCGATTTATTTTCGAAAAATACCAAATATTTACGAAATGGTCACAATGGTTTATCAACATCTTACTGGTAGTTTTTTTAACTATACCAGAGATTAGTAAATATAGTTATACTTAAGTAATGCATAAATTTTGGTTTATTTTGCCGACCTCATTTTATCTCATTTATGTCGACGTGGTCAACATCTCGCGATGGTAAGAATTACAGATTACTTGTTATCTATAAACACCAAAGATGTTTTAAGTGCGTTACAAACCTTGGATTGTTTTGATTGATGATGTAAAATTGTAGTCATATATAGTACATAGGTAAGTTTATTTTGAATACCCTACACCCGACACAGGAACACGACAGTGCCGAATATCGAAGTTGTCGGACAGGTAAACTACAGGAAAAGATAAAGAAAGAGATTTTCTGTTTGCATATAATATATAGATATCACTTACAAATTACACAAATTGAATCTAACTCCAAAGTAAGCGAATCATATGACTGTGTTATGGATTCAAGTCAACGATACTAATGCACAAAAATACTTATATTGATACAGGAACAAATTTAATAAACACAGAGACTCAAAATATGCAGACATCTGAATGGCCATCACACAAATGCTTGCTCCCGTCGGAAATCGAACCCGCTTTGATTACTGCCTCACACTTATCAACCAAAGATCTTAAGAGGTGTATGTATGTCACTAAAGCCATGACATTATATTAAGCGACCTTGCGACAACCCTATCTATAGTGCAGTAGGGTTACTCGTGAATCTCCATTTATGCAAATTGGAATCACATATAACATTTTATGTACTCTTCACAGTACTAGCGACTTATTAACTATATATTATATAGATTTGTTTGATTTTGCCTGGAACTAATCGTCCGAATGTTAATAGTCCGCTAATACCTCCCATAAGTCTGTTTTTTTCTATGATTTTTTTTAATCTCAGAGACTGAACTGACAGATGTAAATGTCAAATTTACAAATAATTATACCTGAGCTATTGTAGTGCTGTCCAATACCGATTTTTTCAAAATGTAAATTAATATCGAATTTCGAACATTAAAAAGCTGAAATGTTTAATACTACAATCCTAAATTTATTAGTCTCTTTTAACTGACACCGACAACATTATTTCAAAGATTCATTTTTTGTTTAAGTTCTTCCGAGGGGTTGGGACCATTGCCACTATGTCTAGGTCTGCTGGAAGAACCGAATGAAAATAGAGGCAATAGGTACCTACCCAATTTTTGCTTAAATTAAATCACCTCTGTGGTCTAGCGGTCCAGGTGTTGGACTTGACTTTATGAGGTCCGGGATCGATTGCCGGGTCGGGCACCCAACAAAAAGAAAATGTGATTTTTAAAATATTCTAATACAAAAAAAAAGTTGCTCGGGATTAAATACATATGCCCGGTTGGCGATAGGCTTCCCACCTATCTCATTGTGAGACTAAATGTCTTCAGCTGGTCGTGGGTGCCGTGGTTGTGCCTCTGCCTGCCTCTACGGGGATATGGGCGTAAAGATACTTACTTAGACGAGATTATATGGAAAGCGAAGTCGGTTTTTTTGCAATTTACTAAGATATAAATTATGTTAAACTTTCGCCTTTCAATCTATTGAAGTGTACAAGTGCATAAATTCTGCCTGTTGTGTGCAAGTTTCAACTACTTATATGCTGTTAAATTGTTATATTAAGTTTGGTCATTTTGCACCTGTTGCATAATTGTGTTAATATACAATACGTTTTAAATAAAAAACATAAACAGTAGGGCCACGGAAAATTACACTAATTATTCTAACCCTAAATTAAACCAATTATGTGCTTGTGCTAAACTGAGATACATATACATAAAATAATTGTATAGTGATAATTTAGTTAATATCTACTGTATTTTCCCCCGTGTAGGTCTGGGGGGTGATTATGTAACTCAGTTACCAACTCTAAATGGATGAGTGTACATCGAATCGCTGTCAAATGACGTGTTTTGTATTTGCTATCTCCAGTGACCAACAGAAATACAATAGAGATAGCAAACACAAATTACGTCATTTGATGTACACTTTTACAGTTTGAGTTGACAACTGAGATACATAATCACTCCCCTGGGCCCTCTGTGTGAAATAGACGATTTGAAGTCTTGCGTGGCAGTTCGTAAAAGGCGAGCATAGGCGAAACGTCACTAGCAGCGTGACATCGGACTAGGTGGTAGAGTTTTATAGCGACTCGCCCGGATTGATACCACCGTACTACCTATTCCTGCCGCCATAACGTCAGTGCTTGCCGTTGACGTATTACGGTTCGGAGGATAAGGTAGTTTATGTGTAGGAGAAGTGCAGAACGCTAATATTTTTCAATAATAATGCTTACAAAGTACATTAAATCAATAAATAAAACATTACCCTCACTACTATGCATTTGACACACACAAACAAATAATATATTGATGATAACGATAAAAGATCACAGATGGCGCACTAAAAAGTTTGGAGATAAAGTATGTAGTTGGTTTTGAAAAATGAAGATAGCGTTCTTATCAACAAGATATTAAAATTTACGATGGTCGAATTTCGACCAATGGGGGACCTTTAGTTCGTTCTAAATACACATGTTCCGAGTTTCCAGTGTAACTTAATATAAAGATCGGTAATAGATTTTGTTAACATTTTTAATAATGGCACGTATGTATGAATCACGAAAAACTCAAAACATTGCTAATGTCAATTCAATCTCGGAGATTATTAAAATAACAACGTTAAAAAAAGCGACTTCAAAACTACTTCTAAATAACTACTAAATTGGCTTCGCACCGACTTCAAACCCATTAGTAAATAGGTCATATAAATAATAGATAGTATATAATTAATATTAAATCTTTATTATTTTTTATTTTTTAACTTAGTTATTTTTATTTAATATTTTTTAGTTTATTGCTAATATGATAGTTTAATAATCTTTTAAGTAAATAGTAGCAAGTATCTTTATAGCATGGTATAAGGCTTTATATAATATAACCTTACTAAATATCTTTATAGCATGTTGATGAATGCCGATGTGTCTGTTATCTTGTCACTAAGTCACTTAAGTGGATAAAATTTACTTGCGAGATTTAAAAAGTATCTTTACGCCCATATCCCCGAAGAGGTAAGCTCACGACTAGCTTAAGACACTGTCCCACAATGTGATAGATGGCAAGCCTATCGCCTAAAGGTTGGAAAAACCCAATTTTCTTTTCTCACGCAGTCAACTCTGACAACTGAAGCGCTAGACCACAAAGGCCCACTATGTGTGTACCAAATTTAATGAAAATCGGTTTGGCAGTTTTGGCGTGAAGGAGTAGCAAACAAACAGACAAACTTTTGCATTTATAATATCTTAAGAGGAAGGATTACCCTATCTACCATAAACTATCAACGTTTCCAAATTTAGCCAGTCAGGGGAAGAAACGAAAAAAGCATTAAAGTAATTATTGAATTTGAATTTGTCCTATTATGTTGACATCATAGATGTTATAAGTGCCGAAAGTGCGTCGCTGTTTTATATTCGGGATTACAGGCAAGTAAGTAAGTCTGTAAGGCTTAAAAAATCACTCCTTAGCCGTGGTACTACCGGTTGTACAATGGGGAATAGTTTTTGCCCGTAATACTACTATACTGTCTGGTAATACCACGGGAGATTTTGCATTACCCCTGGTGCTACTTAAAAACAGAGATGGTGGCTTGTTTAGTAAATAAAACAGATATAATTAAATTTAGCACACAAAATATAATATTTTAATATATACAACCGACTCCAAAGGTGGTAACGGTGCGTTGCCAACCTGAAGCCGGGATATTAAGCCTTCAGCAAAAGTTAGGTAACCGGCTACCTTACCCTTCGAACCGGAACATGTTAACGACAAGTTCTGGCGTTATGGCGGCTGGAATAAGTAACGCGGTGGTACCAATCTGGGCGAGTCGCTGCGAAACTCTACCACCTAGTCAGAGTCACAGTGTTAGTGACTGCAAACCTATGCTCGCCTTTTACGAGTTGCCAGGTAGGAATGCAAATGGCCTATTATGCAAACGAGCCCGCACCAACACGGGGAAAATATTACTATTATTCTTTGACATTAGGAGAGATCTAGAAGATTTGTGACAATTTTTACTTTAAATTTTAACTTTACCCATAACTTGCGCAAGATGCATTCCACATTTAAAACCTATCTGGCAGGAAAGCAGACGGAAATCTGCAAAGCATCTGCAAAACTCTATTCTGCAAAGGAGCCAGGACTAACTCGGGTCCTATGTTTTCTATATTCCTGCATGTGTTGTTTGAAAAATTAAAAGTCACAAAAACTATAGAAAAATTCTCATTGTACCATATAGTAACCAATATCGCCAATTTTCAGAATAGACTTTAAACAATTTATTCAAATTGATTTCCTTTTGCTAACAACTAAGTAAAAGCGGTTTTAGTCAGGTTTGTAAACTTTGGATTTGAATTTTAAATAGACTTCCTTTAAATTAATGATAATACCTACTTTACCGCCGACCTGCAAATCTTTATGCAATTCTCGCATATGCAAAATGTGTACTAATACCTCTAATTGGGAACTAATGTTCTAATTCAGAGGTTCCCAAACTTATTTCATGTAACGCCCACTTTGAAAATCAGTTGTTTTGTAGCGCCCCCCCCTCGTTTTTTTCTTGTCAATAACCTCAATAACATATTTGTTGCGCCTAGTTTAAAAAAAAACATTTTTTTCAAGATTTATACCGCCCCCCTCTAGGCTTCCAGCGCCCACAAGGGGGCGTTATCGCCCACTTTGGGAAAGGCTGTTCTAATTTAATCTGGTATCATGTTATAAAAAGCTAACCTTATCTACTTTAAAGGATTAAGAAGTAAGTACGTATCTTCACGCCCATATCACCGAAAAGGAAGGCAGAAACATAACCATACCCACGACTAGCCCAAGACACTAAGTCTCACAAAGTGATAAGTGACAAGTCTATTGCCAACCGGGCATATATCCAATCCAGAGCAACATATTTTTTATTAAAAGCTTGGAAAATCCAAATTTTCTTTCTGTTGCTCGACCCGGGAATCGAACCCAAGACCTCTTGCATTCAAATCCAACACCTGGGCCGCTAGACCACAGAGGCGATTTATTTAAAGGATTTCAACATTAAAATAGGTATCGCACGAAGATGCAGTTTCAGTACCTATGACACCGTGCGGTTTTTGTATACAAATTACAAATCAAGATTTTTCTAGGTCATCTTTGTGGTCTAGGGGTTCAGTTGTTGGACTTGACTGCCTGAGGTCCCGGATTCGAATTCCGGGTCGGGCAACAAAAAGAAAATTGTGTTTTTCCAATTCTAAAAAAAACGTTGCTCGGGATTGGAAATGTGCCCGGTTGGCGATAGGCTAGTCACCTATTACACTGTGGGACTTAGTGTCTTCGGCTAGTCGTCGGTACCTCTGCCTACCTCTTCGGGGATATAGGCCTGAAGAATACTTTTTTAATATTTTTAAACACAAATTTTAACTTCGCATCGACAATGTTATATCCGTCTAAATCTAAATACATATATCCCATCCCACTTCCCATCCCACTAATTCCCACTAATATTATAAATCCGAAAGTTCGTTTGTTTGTTTGTTCCCTCTTCACGGTCTAACACCTGGACCGATCTGAACTAAAATTTGTAGGTATGGGGATAGTTTAGGAGTCGGAGAGTAACATACTTTTTAACCGAGTAAAAAAGGTGGAGGTTATCAATTCGTCTATATAGTTTTTTGTATGTTACGCGATTACTCGAAGACCCCTGGACTGATTTGGAAAATAAATATATAAATGAGAGTCGTGTTAGGAACACTATTTATAACACAGGAACGATTAAACCGATTTGGCAGAAAATTGAGGGGAGGTAACTTAGAACTAGGAGACGGACATAGGATATTCTTATCCCCATCGTCAGCTAGAAAACTAAAACTAACTATACAAACTGAACGGGTGGAACGAAGTTCGCCAGAACGAGTCAGTAACAAGACTATATTTGTATATGTTATAATGTAAAAAATAATAATTACTAAGTAAAGTAATTGTGACAGAACCCAATACGAAAGTTATGAAAATGTTTATCTGTATGTCTGTTTACTAAAAAAGTACTGAACGGATTTTTAGCAACTGTTAAGAATTACATAGTCTGGTTTTAACATGTAAGTTAAATTATGTACCTACAGCGGGAAAATAGTCTTCCCTATCACTAACCACAAAAACTCACTTTAATGTGAACGAAGTCGCGGGGCACAAATAGTTAAAATATTTTTTTAATTATTAGGGTTCCGTACCTCGAAAGGAAAACGGAACCCTTATAGAATCACATTCTTGCGCGTCTGTCCGTCTTCCAAAGCCCCGTTTTATCAGGAACGCGTAGAGGTATTAAGCTGCAATTTATATCAAATACTCAAGTTCACTGTCATTTAGAGCTGTGAACATATCAAACTAAATTCAAAAGCAATCAAAAGAATATTGAGTCACTAAAATTTTGGGAACTCGAAGAAAGGAAATCAAAACTTATTGGGTTGTTCCTGTAAACTCAGAATCTTGAAATTTGGTAAGAAGCCACCTCTTATCTTTATCTAAATAATCTTGTGTTCGTGTGTTTATCACTGAACTCCTACTAGACGACTGGACCGATGTTGATGAAACTTTTTGTGTGTGTTCAAGGGAATTCGAGACTAGTTTAGATTCACAATTTGGTCTCCAGGAAAATGTTTTTTTAATTATTTTTTTAATAATAAGTAGTTGTTGATTTTGGAATGTTTCACATTGGATCCGACAGACTGCGCTACTATTGAGGCATTAATGTAAAGCAATACGAAGTTTGGGTGCCGCGTTTGGGTCAGCTAGTCTATATATATATATATAAATCACTGACACTTTTCGTTGTAACTTATAATTTAAGAGCGGGCTTACCTATCCAAATCAAATGTTTAGGCTTTGTTCGGACTGTTCAGTAGATAGTTTATGTGAAATTTGCATAAAATCGGTAGAGCGGTTCTTCATTTATTACATTTTTTGTAACAAATGAATTCAATAAATGGCAGATCATTTTGTTAATGGGTATTTTTCAGTCCAATTGACACTTTTTTCAGATGGTTATTGTGTTGTCAAATTGAAACTGTTTTCAGTTGGTTTTTCTTTTTCTGGTTTTGTTATGTATTATGTCACATAATATTATGTACTATGGTTATGTTACTCATGCGGTTAATTAATTATTTAATGACATTTTTATGTACATATTTTTTCAATACGTTTATACGTAGCGAAGCACGTACCGGGCCGCTAGTAGTACATATAAAGGAAAAATTGTAAATTGTTAGCGATTTTCGGGATAAGTGAACTTTTACTATACCCACAGGTTTGCACGCAACCCTCGGTGCACTAGTCCGACCTACACTTGGCCGGTCCCATTGAAAGTTGTATGGGTTACTTATTTTTGTATTATTTAAATAATTAATAAATAAATAAAACAAGTTTTAAATAGAGGCGACCTGTGAGTTTTGGCAACATGCAAACCGGTCGATTCAACTCACTTCTAATAATAGTTGACGAATTTCGAGTTTAAATCCTCGTGAGACATACAGACATATTCAGAGCGAAAGATACACCTACTGTCTTATTATCAAACGGAGACTAAAGTAAGGGTCAAGTTGTATGTAAGTGATAATAAAGTCAGTACCACAAGCAATAAAGACTAGTTTAAACCTGGGAGTACTTTAGCCTAAGTTTATTGAAGTGAAAACTTCTTTAGTGGCGTTGCGTACTTTTTTTGGAATGGGTAAAAACTTCTAAACTCTCGTCAGGACAAGTGACCTGAAATTTCGTAAGACGAAAATTCGTAAGACGGCAGAGGGCGCTTGCGAGAATGTTCGTGTTGTCATGTTTGTGTACGATAGCGCAATAAATGAATACTGTATTCTACTACTAAATGATAGTACTTTTATATTGATAATTAAAGCAATTCGTGCAAAATTATTCCCTAACCATTCCAAAATATCAAAAATGCACAACGTTAATATTCAAGTTTTCACTTCTGCCGGCACTGCAATATGTCGTTTTTATTTAAACGGCTAAGTTTTAGACAATAGACGGTTGAATTTAATGATATTTGTTTTATGTGAGAAGTAGGCGAACAAGCCCACCGCTCTCCTAATGGTAAGAGACAGCCTGGGTCTTTAGACACCACAGATGTTATGGGTGCGTCGCTGTCCTGTAGTCGGGATGTAAGGCTTATTATGCAAGTCTTTCCCCGTGTTGGTCCGGGCTCCTTTGCAGAACATCCCGCCCTCAGATTGGCAACGCACCATCACCATCTTTGGTGTTTCTAGGCGGCGTGAATTTTTTACCATCAGGAAATCCGTCTGCTTGTTTGCCTTCTTATAACATAAAAAAAAGTCTACCCTATCCTCCGATTCGGAACAACACAGAATCTATGTGGGGGCAGGAATAGGCAGGTCGGTGGATCCCTACCAAATCAAATTGCTGCACTGGATTCTGCTACTGTGGTCATGTTGGTAATCTATACTAATATTATAAAGAGAAAAGGTTTGACTTTTTGTTTGTTTGAAAAGAATAGGCTCCGAAACTACTGGACCGATTTCAAAAATTATTTCACTTTTAGAATGCTACATTATCCCTGAGTGACATAGGCTTTGTTTCATCAAAATCGACGCAGTAGAAGCCAAGTTACACAGGCGAAGCTGCGTTAAACTGCTAATGTCCTATATTTTACCTTTTGCTCGCCTCTTACGAGCTGCTTTGAGAGGCGGACCAATAAGGTGAAATTAAATGGATATTATGAACATCTTCAATCATTATAATATATATAGACTATTTTATCAGACCTAATTTATCAGACAGACCCGAAAGTAGTTGTCCATCGATAACAACTGACAGAGCCCTTACCATAAGTTTATGGCTTGTCAAGTTTACTATACTCTCTACCTTTTCTGTAAATTATTTGTATGAAAACAATGGCAATGGGAATGTATGGGATATGGGCGTGAAGATACTTTTTTTTTAAACTTTATACAGCGCCTCTGTTAACTAAGAGAAACACATTTTTAGACCAAAAGTGTCATAGATTTCGACACGTAACTTACGGCAATTTTATTTTTTTTGATATTGGAAGGCAAACAAGCAGACGGATTTCCTGATGGTAAGAAATTTACGCCGCCTAGAGACATCAAAGGTAGTAGTGTGTTGATCTGGGCTCCTTTGCAGAATAGACCATCTGCCTTCCTGCAAGGCAGCTCGTAAAAGGCGAGCACAGGCTTGCCATCAATAAATTCAAATTCAAATTCAAAATAGCTTTTATTACGTAGATCTATACAAAGATTCTTGTAACGCGTCTATATAATTCTAAAAACTACCACCGGATCGGAACGTGGCCACGCCGCATCGCATATAACCGATTGATAACGCCGTAACATCTGACTAGGTGGAAGAGATTTGTAGCGACTCGCACGGATTGGTTTCACCGCCTTACCTACTCCTGCAACTATAACGTCAGTGCTTGCCGTGGACGTGTTCCGGTTCGGAGGATAAGGTAGCCGGTGAACTCACTTTTGCTCAAGTTCTAACAACCTGGTCTCCGGTTGGCAACGTACAACCTTTGGTGTCTCTAAGCAACATGAATTTCTTACCATCAGGAACTCCGTGAGCTTGTTTGCCTTCCAATATCATAAAAAAAAACAAAAATAAATAAATAAGCACCAACAAGAATAACATAACTTTATGTACCTATGTCTCAAGTATGTAAGTAGGTATTATATATTTTATTATAATCTGATAAACAATTATGGGAAACGTACTGCAGCTCGCCTTCAATACAATCTTCATGTGACCAGCCTTAACTTTCAAGGCGTTGCCCACTATTCATTCAAATCACTATTTGGACAGGGTTCAAGGGAAACTAGGCAAAAACAATTACTTTCTCGTCATACATTCTCTTCTACTTACTAGTTGTTTTTGCTTGTTTGAGTTTAATGTAGACAAAAGATGATCGTAGTTTTTTCGTAATTATTGAATTTCGTGTTTATATTGAGTGAAATTAGAGAATTATGTTGGCATTTTCTACAATATTGTTCAGTGAAAAAGAACGAAAGAAATAACCATAAAAAAGTTTATCGTGTATTTCCTCGTTTCCGCCAAATCTCATTAAATGAGCTTGAATAAGGAGGCCACCGCTTTACTCACGAACTTGACACGAGAGATGACTTATTTTGAATAATTGAAACCCTGTTTTGTTAAATGCAAACATGAAGCAAATTTCAACTTAGCTTATAGCAAATGTTAACACTAATGCCAAAAACTGAAGAAAAAAAAAGAAACACTTTTTCACATTCTTCAACTTCCTATTAGCTTCTACAGCAGCTATTTTATCCAACAGTGAGTAAGCATATCGGTAGGGCTACTCTTGAAGGTCGATTCATGCAATATTGAAAATTGGAGTCGAGTTTGTCATTTTAGGTATCTACTCTTAAACACTATACTGGAGAATTAACAACATTTAATTACAAATAAATTGTACGAATCCGATAAAATAATGTCAATACATTATAAACATTTAGTTTTTAGTAAACAATGATTACTAAAAACTAATTGTTTATAATTCGCCAGTAGTGTTCAAGAGTACCTAAAATGATAACTCGATTCCAACTCCCAATATTTTGGTAACTGTCTAATTTATTTTGGAACATATTTGAGACAATAGTACTATGAGCTATATAAGCTATAACGTAAATGTTGTAGGATCGATGGCATTGTCATAAAGAACTGAGATATGGGGTGTTAAGGTGGAGGCAATAGACTTATTGGAATTATTGTTCAAAACTGTAATCTATCAAGATGTTATGGTGTGATCTATAGATGTGTCTAGATTATTGACTATTGCATCATCATTATCAACTGTAAGTGTTTAGATTATGGTTCGTTCCACAATTAATGAAGTTAAAAAATAAATAAAAAAACCATATTGATTAAAAATTGCTCTATTTCTGAGTAGGGGACGATTAGAGATTGGCAGAAATTTTGTCTTTGTTAACTGGCCATATTCAAGTTGTTGTAATACCAATATTCCTTGGAGTAATTGCTACATTAAGACCTCATTCGCACGATAGCTTTTTTAACGTCCGTTAAAAAAGCGCTAATATAGAACATAGCGCATTTCAAGTAACTGTTCATACGTTAGCGTTTTTAAATCGCGACGCTTTTTTATCGCGCACTGTTCCATTTTCAGCGCTGAGCGTTGACGCTAAAATAGAATAGACCATACGAAACTTCATATTACTATTCGCACAATTGTTGAAAAAGCGCCAGCGCTTCGTTCAGTACGCCACGCGTTCTGTCAGCGGTCGGAACTCGGACGTGTTTATTATTTATTAGCAATCATACGCTGGCGGCGATACGATGATTCAGTACAATGTCATGGGTTGTAGATCCCGAAATGTTAATAAAAAATAAGTCGCACTCATTTTCTTATGCGAAAACATTGCCTGATTCGCTTCTCATAGTTCTGTGCTTGTCCCAACGTTGTTGTCTGGAAGCGAGAGTTGAGTATGTCAGAAAAAGGATGAAAGTAGGATGAATGCGGTCGAAATGAGAGCTCTACGGAAAATCTGTGGTGTGTTCGGTCATGTAGAAAGAATGACAGATGAAAGATTGACAAAGCAGATATACAATGCGACTGTGGATGGATGTAGGTACCCTGGGAGACAAAGGTTGATATTATACGACCACATCACATTGACATTCTTTGGGTAATACATAAGGTGGTGTCAAGGGTCTCCGAAACCGGCGTGTTTGTATGAAAAGGGTAATGAATGTAAAGGAAGCCAGGCAGGTTTGGCAGGATCGTAAAGTTTGGCACTCGATACTCTCTGCCTGCCTCGTAATTGACTTGGCGTGAAGATATATATGTCTTAATAGACACAGAGAGAATATAGAATTCGAAAATAGTTAAAGAATTTGCTACAGTATTGCCTCAACTCTTCGTATAGACAAACTGTCCTTTTCAAGTTTTAGGTATATCTGTTCATTCAGAATATGTTCCCAGAACGCCTATTTCAATTTGTTATCTTCTGGCAACATAAATTGCTATTGCTAATATTTTAACAGACACCACTTCCACGTCTTACATATGCAAGAGACTAGACCAGTCTTTCCCAAAGTGGGCGATAACGCCCCCTTGTGGGCGCTGGAGACCTAGACGGGGGCGGTAAGGAAACCTGATTTTTTTTAAACTCCAGGCGAAACAAAAATGGTTTTGAGAT
>NJDC01008253.1:41229-53856 GCA_002245475.1 Calephelis virginiensis | reverse complement strand
AATATCCCTTCACCGGTTACATAAATTGAATCTAGCCCCAAAGTAAGCAAATGCTTGTGTTATGGGTGTTATTCAACAATTCTAATACAAATAAATACTTTATTAGGTACTGGAATAAATTTAATAAACATCTGGAACCCGGAAGTTCAGATTATAAATGTTGATCACACAAATGCTTGCCGCCGCCGGGAATCGAACGCGAGCCTCGCGATTGGACGGTGTAGTTTGGCGTGTACGCTAACCCCTCCATAAACGAGGTGGTAAAATGCGTGCCATGGATCCAAAATATTTAATATAGTCGATTCTCCTCAGATGACGCGGACCAACACGAGGGAAAAGGATTTTTTCTCTTCTTGAAAAATGTGTGGAAATTTATTCAAAGTAATGGAATAGCGTTAAAAATAAACGTAATTAGTAACTAAGGGCCGTAGTGGGATACCTTAAACAACTTAATCAATCATTAGCTACAACTTTGTCCAAAAAATGTCAACTTAATAATTAAAAGATAAGTGACATCTCTGAGTCCAGGTAATTATTATAGAATGATTATACTTTAGTATTACTACAAAAGGGACTCACTTTTTCTTTAAGGTAAAATGTGTTCAATGTATTGTGAAGTGTTGGTAAAGTTTTTTTTTATGATAACAGATGGTAAACAAGCAAATGGATTTCCTGATGGTAAGAAATTCACGCCGCCTACAGACACCAAAGGTGGTAATGGTGCGTTGCCAACCTGAGGCCGGGATCTTAGGCCTGGAGCAAAAGTAAGTTTAACGGCTATCTTACCCTCCGAACCGGAACACGTCAACAGCAAGCATTGACGTTATGGCGAAAGGAAAAATTGATAAAAGTTTACCTTAAAATCGGCGTCGGAGCCCATGTGCTTAAAAGTGCCTACGATGTAAACTGCATTTACTCCGCTGACCACCATACGCGCCTGTGTGCTATGCCTGTATGAAAATAAAGTTTAATGCTTAATTTTTCAAAAAAACTAAAAAAATACATTTTTATACACTTGATATCCTCGCGACTGGATAATAGTCTCCAAAACATTTAAGATAATTTATTTTCTCATAATAAAAATAATAAAAGCTTATGGCTAGTATATCCGAAATATTCTTCTTTTGATTCAATTTTGAATCATCAAATTTGTTTTGTTATACAAAAATATGTAAAGCAATTCGATAAACATTTTAGATACATTGACGACTCAAAATACAAGACTAATAATTGTAACTTCATTTAGATCATAAAATACGAAAACTGACAGTTTTTAAAATTGTGTCATGTTTTATTTACAACTTATCAGACTCAAAGTAACAAAAAAAATACAGTACGAAGTTTTAAAGAAAATTCAGTGGATACTCATTTAAAATGTTTGTTTTGTTTTTTTTAACGACATTGTGTAATGTTTTATATCGAAATCGCCGCGCGATGTTTGACATAGCGCTTACTGCCAAAAGCACTCAATTATCCTAGCCATAACACCTTTCCGTTTTACAATCGAGTGAAGTTATAAGTATAGTGTTTTGAGTCGTTAACTAATTTAGAAACTAAGACTTAACTTGGAGAAACCACCCATTTTGCAGAGATTCTTTAGTTCGTCACCCTGAACACTAACGGTAAGACTGCCTTACTGTTCGTCATGTTTACATTTTTAATAATTTTTGTATAAAATGTACAAAAGTAGGAAATAGGTTATATAGAAAGTAACGTTACATAGAAAAACAATAAAACTATGTTCGGAGTTTGTCAACATAATATAGTTTTTGTATGATATTGTAAGTCAAATAAGCAGACTGATTTTCTGATAGTAAGAAATTCATACCGCCTATGTACACTGAAGGTGATAACCCTGCGTTGCTAACTTCAGGCGGGATGCAAGGCCTTGAGCAAAAGTAAATATACCGACTACCTCATCCTCTGAGCCGCAATACACCAACGGTTAACACTAACGTTATGGCGCCAGGAATAAGTAAGGCCGTAGTATTAGCCCAAATAAGTCATTGCGAAACTTTACTACCTAGTATGGTTCTAGTGAAAGCAAACTGATGCTCGTCTTTGACACCTTTCGTTTTTTTTAATTTGTACCACGTCGAGTACAAACAAAAAGAAAAGTTTTTTTTTTATTGGTAACCAGTACTGATCCGGGCGCCTTCGCAAATACGGGGTCCAATATTCTGTATATTCAACAACCAATACGGGGTACCAATATTTCGTATAGTATACTTAACAACCAATACGGTGTACCAATATGTCGTGTATACTCAACAACTAATACAGGGTACCAATATTTCGAATATATTCAACAGCCAGTACGGGGTAGTAATAATTCGTATATACTCAACAACCAATACGGGTTACCAATATATCGAGTATACTCAACAACTATTATGGGGTCTCAATCTTTCGTATATACTAAACAACCAATACGGGGTACCAACGTTTTGTATATACTCAACGATCAATACGGGGTACCAATATTTCGTATATACTCAACAACCAATACGGAGTACCAATATTTCGTATATACTCAACAACCAATACGGAAAAACAATATTTCGTATATACTCAACAACATATCAATTAAATTAGAAAAATGCGAAGAAAAATGAAATGTTAGGAAAAATCCTATATCAATGTGTAAACAATATCCTTTGATTTTTTTATGTTTAACTCTTTACAGATGTTAAAAAGATAAAACGTTAACTCATCGCCGGCATCTTAACTGAGGTTATTTAAAACGATATACAATGATATACAATGCTGACACGGTTCAGTAACTGTGATCTGATATCATACCTTCATGACGTATTACTGACATGGTAGGCAGTTGTTCACAAAACCACAAATATCGTATCATATCTCACCACAAGAATCTCACCCAACTTTAAGACTACAGACATGATAAAAGTTAATGATTCCTTTGAAATGTATTTTTTTATGTGAGAGATACAGGCCTACAGGCATCATAGATGTTACAGATGCTTCGCTGTCCTGTGGCTGGGATGTCAGGCGTAGTGTACTGGCTACCCTACTTTACAAGCAAGAACATGCCAGAGTCATTATGGCGACAGAAATAGGCAAGTCGGTGGATCCCTAACCGTGCAAATTGCTGCACAGCGCTCTATCACCAGTGGTCTTGTTAGTGATCTATGTTTTAAAGAGTGATCGCCTCTTACGAGCTGTTTTGTAAAGAGGCAGATAGCCCATTTTACTCAGTGGACCCGGACCAACACGGGGAAAAATATATACCAGGTGATTTACATCATAGTCAGATAAATAATTAATAAATTGTTTTATAAAATATACAAATATTAAAAACAAAACTAAATTGGGTATTAAAAAAATAAATGAAGGTTACGCACACGTTTTTAGCGCGAAAATAGGAGGAGGTTATACGTCTGACACCTATACTTTTTACGTATGTTAATCGATGTCTCTGTTATTTCTGAATAGATTTTTTCACGTTTGTTTGAAAGAGCATACTATCGAGGTGGTCCCGTTGCCACCTAGACTGAACCTGGTGATATATTCCCAGAAAAATTGAAGAAAATTCTTAACTTCCGCCTAAGTTGTCTAGTTTTAGTTTCCCCCGAAATATATAACTGGGACCAAAATCGTACCATCTTCATCTACTAAATTAATTAATATTCCGGGGGAAGATGGGATGATTTTGGTTCCCAGTTTCCCCGATTATGAATTCGAGGGAAGATGCGTCTAAAATTCTCAGCTACCCATTCAGGGGTAAGCGTTCGGGGGAACCTGAGAATGGATCGTCTAAGTAGATTATTTACTTATTAAAATCGAGGTTTCTTTCTACAGTTTCACTGCGCTTGAATTGTTTTTCAAAATTGTTAGAAAAAGCCCCCTGCTCTTGAACTAGATACACCGTAATATTATTTTATATTTCATAATATTAACAATTATTAATTACTAGTCGACCCGGCGAACTTTGTATCGCTTGACGTTACCAGTTTGAACAAAAAAATATTGTTTTTCCCATTTTCCCTAGTTTTCTCTTCATAAGATCTTTATCCTCTCAATAATCAACACAACGAAAAAAGTGTTAGCAAAATTGGTCCATCCGTTTAGGTGCGATTCGATGACCGCGCGAAATGGGTTTTATTTTTGTAAATATAGATAATTAAACTAACTACTTGAATATGGGTATAAAGTCGGAAGAAAATATCCCCAATTTAATATTTAACTAAGCAATCTGTTTGGGTCTGATATAAATTTAACGTAGGTACTTAATCCCGCTGTCACCTCCAACACTATATGCCGGGGAGACAAACACGGTGACGTGTTAAGTAAAACAAAGCTCGTAAACACGCTGCATAGAACAAAGCAACCTGAGTTTAAATTGGAATGACGTGAAATTTTGAAAATGGAATCGTTAGTTGATATTAATCCGGTCATATTATATTATTAGCTTGTATTAGTATTGACTACACGGGGTCCTGGAAGTTCAAGGGTCGGTCAACTCAAAATATGCTTTAAATCGGACCTGGAGGAGGACAAACGATGCTTTTTATTCTGTTCGACTAGGAAGAGACTAGGAAAAACATGGGGTGGAACGAAGTTCGCCGGAACAGCTAGTCTATATATATTACATATAAAAGAAGTGTGTAGTTATGTTTATATTATATAAAAATCAATGCTACTTTTCTTTGTAATTTTATAACTCAAGAACGGGCTAACCTACCCAAACTAAATTTTTAGGCTTTGTTCGGACTATTTACTAGATGTTTTTTGTGAAGTTTGCATGAAATTAGTTTTTAGTTTTAGTTTAGTTTTTTGTAACAAATGAATTCAATAAATGGCGGATCACTTTGTTAATGGGCATTTATCAGTCAAAATAAAACTTTTTTCAGATGGGATTGAAAAAAACAAATTGTTTTTTTTCTTTTTTTTATTGTGTTATGACATTCATGCAGTCGTATACGTGTGAAGCACGTAGCGGGCCGCTAGTACTATTTATAACTTGAGAACGGCTAAACCGATTAAGCTGTGAATAAATATCGAAGCAGTTTTGAACCAGGAGACGGACATCGTTCCCGTTTGACTGCGAGGAAGCTAGGAAAGACAAAGTTTTAATTTTTCCCAAACAAACTAAACCGGTGGAATGAAGTTCGCTGTAACTAGTTTTCTAATAAAAACCCGGCGGGAATTTGATAAGTGTCCGGTTTGCGATAGGTTTGCCATTACATTGTGTGACTGAAGTACCTTCAGCTAATCTTAGATGTCCAAGTGGTACCCCTGCTTGCTGTTGCTGTCCAAGTAATTATTAATCACAAATTAAATAAATTCGTCCTAACAAGTTGCAGTTAATGACTTTTAGCTTTATAGTAAGCATTTAATTTTGTCGTGTAATATGTTATAGGGCGTTCTGAATTGTAACAATGTTAAAGATAGAATCGTTCTCACATTAACTGATCATATTGCCCAAAGAGAATAATATTGGCGGAGATTTTGCTATGCACGAATTAAACTTATTTCAAATTCATGCTATCTTTTCCAAATGAAACGAAAACAAAGATGACAGAACATTTCAAATTTGTTAGATTAGTCCGAACATGTCAAATTGTGACATTTCTAATCAACTTTTTTCGAGGAATATGTTAAAAGTCAGTAGAGTTATAGTGTACAGACTAATTTGACAGCAATAAAAGTGTTTTCTCTTTTCTATTACTTTCGTTGAAAGAAGATAGCGATAACCTAAAATTAGTTTAATGAGTGGGCAATAAAATTACCACCATTATTATATGAACTAAATTATTTTTTTCAAATCGCAGAAAATATGAGTTCTTCGAAAAAATTGAAATCGAAATGTGGATTTTCAATTTTCTATTAAAAATACCGTTGCTCGGAAATTGATGTGCCCGGTTGGCGATAGACTTGCAACCTACAGTCCGATACCTCCGACGATCCGGTTGTGCCTCTGCCTAAGTCTTCGGGGATATGGGCGTGAAGATACTTTTTTTAGTTGTGATTTTTATACTCTATAGCTTTACTGTGAAGTTTTGGAAATCATTTTTGAAAGAAGGGTTATATTATTAATTAAAAAAGTTTAAAGCATTTCACACACGGCAGCTATAATGTAAAGATATACATTACAGCACGATACATCTCATTACATCTTTCTATAGAAATCGTCAGGAGACCACACACGACAGCTATAATGTACATTTTTACATCTTCGTATCGTAAAGTTGCAGAAAGATACCAAAATATACATTTACATTCCGATACATCTCAATACATTTCCTTATGAACAGGATGCTCAAAAAATTGTTGTGATAGACAGAGACACCGAATAGTCTGTTTTCCTGCTTAAACGTCGCTTCCGGCCGAACGAAAGCAATCGCATGGGTTTCATTAGCGTTCCAAACCTTTTACTAACATTGTAACAGAGAGAGGGATAAAAGTGTTTCCTTCCAGAGCCGTCTGTAACCCTAAAAATGGAACATTTAATAGAAAGCGTGCGTAAGCATCCATGCTTATGGAAAGTGGAATCACGTGATTATAAAGACAATGAATTAAAAGAAGCTGCGTGGCGAGAAGTAATAAAGGATTGCGATCTTCCAAACGGTAAGTTACCAATTTTTTAGCAAACGATTTCATTACTTGTACCTAGGCTAGTTCAATCCGAGTTTGAGAAAATGTAAAGAAAAATATAACCTCAAAAATCTCAAAATAGTAAAAATCTTAATATCGTCTTTAATTAAGTCATGAAGTTCAGAAAACGTTGATCTTGATTCCCGGAAATAATCATAAAATTTTCCAGCTGATAATTCTTTATATATTTTAAACTCTCCTGAAATAATCCTTATATTTTATGTGATCTTCAACCCACATTTTTCTGTTTTTGGCGCATGTGGCAATACTTGCGTCAAAGTCACAATCCGAATCATCTTCTGATGAACTATCTAACAAATCTAGTAGTAAGTAACTCAAGGGGTCCATAATAATATAATAGTAAAAACAAGAACAGCCTGTATAACAGATCAACATCTAATAAGTGCGTCAATCGAGACGTATGCTAATGAAATGAAAGGAAAGATATTCAATACCTGCTGTGTGTGTGATACATTAATATAATGTAAAGCTGTACATCCTGGGATGTACAGCTTTACATTAATGTACATTATAGCTGCCGTGTGTGAAGGCCTTAGGACTAAAAAAAAAGATATCAACAAAAGTTAATAAAACCTTTTTAAATGCATAGTTAAGAGCTAAAACAACAAAATTAAAAATATCTCTCTAAGTTACAAGTACTCAATTATTCACGTGGGTTTAACATAAAGGAAATAAATGGGAACATCTTACTATGACCTATAATAAAGTATGTTCACGCCCATATCCCTGAAGAAGTAAGCAGAGGCACAACCAGGGCACCCACGACTAGCCGAAGATGCTAAGTCGCACAATGTGATTGGTGGCAAGCCTATCGCCAACCGGGCACATATCCTATCCCGAGCAACATTTTTTTATTAGAAAATTGGAAAAAACCCAATTTTCTTTTTGTTGCCCGACCCGGGAATCGAACCCGGGACCTCATGCAGTCAAGTTCGACAACTAAACCGCTAGACCACAGAGGCGATAATATAAACAAGACAAACAGAGAGACGTGTTAAGTAGAACAAAAGCAACACGCTGCATAGAACAAAGCAACCTGAGTTCAAATAGGAATGATTCTAGAAATATCTACGTTGCAATTTCGTTACGTTTGCAAGGAGCGAGCTAAGGACTAAATATATGGGGGTTTGCAATTTCACGAAACCGGCGAAGATATTTCCTCCCCTTAATTGAGTTCAGGTGATTTCGGTTTTCTTTTTATTTGGATAATATTTTGCGTTTAACTAAAGCTTCTTAAATACGCAATTTAAAATGTCTCCAAGACTTTGCAGACTTTTAGATTAGGTTCTTAAATAAGAACTGAGGACAGATTAATTTATAAGAATAACAATTGGATTAACATTAATGCTGTATGAAGTTGTATGTATATTTCATTACAAGCTGGAGGGTCGCAAGAACGTAGTAGGGTCTTCCAGAGTGTCCGGACCCCCCACCGAAAGTGTTAGCTCAGTTTTGTGACGAGGGTGCTAGGTATAGTGTCCAAGTACACCGGCTACGCTTTTCTCTTTACGCTTTACCGGAACAGGTAAAAAGGAAAATTTGTGCACAGCACTCTGCCGCCAGTTGTATTCCGTAGGTACTTTAATCATTTACTTCACCGAAAAAAATCTAGGGAAGCGCTTGGAGATTCAAGAAGCCAAAAGGATTATGCATGTTGCCTTAAATCCCATTTATATGATGACAACGTATTAGTGACATATATTAAAGTAGGTTTCTAAATTAAATAGTAGTTTCTTAACATCAAAAGAGCCGCCTATTGCTTGCTTTTATAAGACGTGAAATTTCATTCAGTAATTCGTAGTTTTATTAACTGTAGAAGTGGAGCATATTTTAAGAAAGGTAATCATTAAAAATAATGTGAATGGCGGTTAAGCCAACCTTTTAGTTAACCCTTACGATGCAGATGAATGGTAGCTAGAAGATCACCTCTTAAACGAGAACATTCTTAAGTAATGTATGTGTAATAAACTCCATGCTGTTATAACTAGCTAAAATAAATGTCTGTTTCAGCGTGGTGTCATAAAGAAATCTTACGAGAGCTTTTATCACGAAATACGGGTCCGTTAAGCAAATACCGGGACCAGAAACAATTATCGTTAACGCTAACAGTATCATTTAAGTCTCGCTTGTTAACTAATTTTTGTCTGTAAAATAAGAAACGTGTTTTGGGGTTAAAAATGTTTTACCCGTGTCTGAGGTGATTGTTTTTCTTACTTTAAAAATTTGTGATAATTAAAATATGTATGTTTAAGTCTTCATTACAAAGTTAAATACTTCCCGTGGTCTCGGATCTCTTTTAATCTTTTAAAGAGCAACGCAAATTTTCGTAAATATTACGAAATTGTGTGAAGATTGATTTAGGCGTTTAGTAGTTCCACAAACTAACTACACAAATATTAAATCCTTAAATCAGCATATGGGTAAAGTTTAATGCCCGTGTATCAAATTTTGGAAAATCAGGTCAAACACATTAGTAACATTAATACGACAAGTTTAATTATGTTTTTAAAAACTACACACCTTTTCTAAAAGCTGTACAAAACACAAGTTAAACTGTTTATTTTTTCCATTGTCTTAAAATAATTTTATGATATTTTATGCATTGATCGCCTCTGTGGTCTAGCGGTCCGGGTGTTGGACTTGACTGCATGAGGTCCCGGGTTCAAATCCTGGGTCGGCCAACACAAATAAAATTGGATTTTTCCAATTTTGTAATAAGAAAATATTGTTCGGGATTGGAAATGTGCCCGGTTGGCGATAGGCTTGCCACCTATCACATTGTGGGACTTAGTGTCTTCGGCTAGTCGTGGGTGCCTTGGTTGTACCTCTGCCTACCTCTTCGGGGATATGGGCGTGAAGATACTTTACTTTTACATTTTTTATGAATTATATTTAATATCTGGATGGCCGAGCTTTACTTGATATTTTTTAAATGATTCCTAGCTAGATTGATTTATTGCCCACGAAACCCCCTACATACTAAATTTCATGAAAATCATTGGAGCCGATTCCGAGATTCCAAGTATATATTAAAAGGTATAAGATTTTTCGTGCATTAAGAGCGACATCATGCAACATTTCTTTGATTGAACCTCCATAAAAATAAGGTTTCCTGGAAGAATTAGCTGTTTTTTGGGGATAAGGGCGCTTTTGTGTATATCTTAATTTTTAAATTTTATTTTTATCGTATTTTTTTTTACTTTGGTGTACAATAAAAATTTACTCTTTTCTATACGAGTCCAAATATGAATTCTATAATGAAACATAGCATTTAAATAATATCTATAAAAGTAACAAGGAAAAATGTCAAATAAAGAAAGTGGAATTCATAACACCACTATTCAATAAATAAATATCCCTCTACAAGTTACACAAATTGAGTCTAACACTAAAGTAAGAAAATGATATGCTTGTGTAATGGGTATTCGTTAAACATACTAAAATAATTAGTTAAAGATAAACATAGAAATACTTAAATAGATACCAGAATAAATTTAATAAACACCCAGACTCGGAAATACAGGCATCTAAATGCTTATCACACAAATGCCCCCATCGGGAATCGAACCCGAGTCTCGCGGTTGGTCGGTGTAGTAAGGCGTTTACGCTAGCCACTATTGCAAGAAAAATATACTGTGACTACGACTAGGCGAAGACACTAAGTCCCACAGTCGGATAAGTGGCAAGCCTATCGCCAAACCGGGCGTATACTCGTATAGGTACTCGTACAATCCTGAACAACATTTTTTTTATTAGATAGTTGGAAAAAACATATTTTCTTGTTGTTGCCCGACGCGGGAATCTAACACGGGACCTCATGAAGTCACGTTCAATACCTAAGCCGCGAGACCACAGAGGAGATTACACATAAAAAATGAAAATTAAATTATTGCATGGATAACGAACATGTATAAAAATGAAATTCTTTTAAAAGTTAAAAACTATGACAAAGTGGCGAAATGTGAATCAGATAAAGTAGTTACCAGTTACAGTGTTACAAAGGTCGTAATATCCCAAATGCACGAGGCACAACATCAGCTAATAAAGCAAAGCTAAAATATTCTACGAAACTGTGGAGATGTTGTACCTAATAAATAGTACCTCATTCCCGCTAAGTCCTTTCGGGCGTCCGCCATCTTTATTTACGGCACGTTCCACCACTTTCCGATGTACGTACAGATATCAAAAGGACGGCATATATTTTTGGGGAATGTTCCTTTTATATTGTGTTTTTATTTATTTATAAGATAAAGTACCAAGTGATAGCGCGGGTCGAGTAATGAATAACTCAAAACAATTCTAACTAATACATAAAATTCTCGTGTCACGGTGTGCGTGATTGAACTCCTCCAAAACGGCTTGACCGATTCTCATGAAATTTTATGAGCATATTGAGTACGTCTGAGAATCGGCCAAAATTTATTTTACATAACCCTAAGTTATGAGGGTGACTCACCCCATTTTTTTTCTTAAAATCACATTAAAATATAGCAGAATAGCGTCTGCGGGGTCAGCTAGTCTTAAATATAAAATTTCCGTGTCACAATGTTAGTTACCGTACTCCTCAGATACGGCTTGACCGATTCTCATGAAATTTTGTGAGCATATTGAGTAGGTCTGAGAGTCGCCCAACATCTATTTTTCATATCCTTAAGTGTTAAGGCTATGTTAAGGTATCCTAATGTTTTATAGCAGGTCAACGTCTGCCGGGTTAGCTAGTAATTCGATTAAAAGCTCTTATAATAATTTTAGAGAAGTAAAACTGCAAGAACCGAATTCGATTTTAATAATTTTCTTCAGTCTCTCTTCAGTCTTCAGTCTTCAGTCTTCAAGGTACACAAATAATGAGTATGTTCCTGAATTTCCCTGGAATTTCATTATCAGATCTAAACTTAGATGTGCGCTCTTACACATGCAAAAATAATATTTTAAATTGGTTCAGTAATGAAGAAGTAATCGAAAAACATACTTACACAGAAACATTTAAGAATCGAACATATAATATAATAAAGCGAAATTTATTTCTTTTTTCTTAATTATTAATAGTCAGATCCAAAATTAATGGCAATGGGAACACCTCGGATGTACGATCTTGCAAATAAAAAATAATGTTAAAATCAGTTTGTAAATGACGGAGATATAGATTAACATAAAAATAATACATTAATGTATTAAAAGCCTCTTACCACCAGCAATTACGTATCCTAATTATGTATCTTCCAGTCACCATATTAATTTCAGCAACCTTTATGGAAAAACACGGTGACTATTTGATAATAGAGTCCCGATTTTCCTACCTAAGTTCTGTCAGTCCTATTATTTATTCTTTGTTTACCATTACAATACATGCGTTTTTATTTAATAATAATAATTATGTTATTAATACAGATATTATTTGCAATTTTCTAACAAAAAAACCTTGCTGGGTGTTATGCCACCTATCACATTGTTCTAATATTATTTGCAATTTTCTAACAAAAAATCTAACTAGGTATTATGCCACCTTTTGCTAAATGTTGTGGTATCCAGGTTTTACCTTTGCCTACTTTGAGGATACGAGCGTGGGATTGAGAGTGAGAGTGATTCGTACAATTATTTCGTGAATAAGTAGTTTTATTGTCATTTAATAAATTAAATTAAACTCTTTTGTATGACACAATTTATTTACAAACACTTGTACTTTCCACAACTTTTATTTTTTACTTTTATGGTTTAGCCAACCGGTTTCGCTATACAAGCATCATCTTGTCATCATCTTGTATAGCGAAACCATAAAAATAAAAAAAATATTGCGGAAAGTACACGTGTTTGTAAATAAATTGTATCAAGAATGGAATTCCACCAAGCACCGACGATAAGAATTATAGAAACTTCTTTTTCTTTCTTTAAATTTTGGCCTTCACGTTAGTATTTAGCCATTAGTCAAGTAGAAATTTGCATCAAATTTTATATCAATTTCAATTAATTTTAATTAGTCATCAGTCG
>NJDC01008253.1:18018-37080 GCA_002245475.1 Calephelis virginiensis | reverse complement strand
TTGTTGAATGAACAAATAAATATATCGAATTCCCCATTATTACGAATTTTTAGCAGCAATCGAGTCGAACAGAATTCCACTATGATTCGTGAAGCGGTTACGAATATTTGATATTGGGGGATTTGGTCTATATAAGGCGCAATCGAGGCGGCGGCAAATCACTCGTGTGTCGTCGTTTGTACGGCACGGTCGAATTCCTGTGGATGCCTCGGTGTAGAGGCGAAACGTACGTCGAGTGCGATTTGGTGTTCGCTGTGGTGAGTGCTTCGACAAAGTTGGCGAAGGACGTGACAAGTGGTTTTGTTTCCCGTGTTCGGACTCTATTTGTGATCTGGTCGCGGAGGTGGGAGGTGGGAACTTTAGGTAGGGTTGTCACATGTAAAGAACGTGACAATTTATATTGTTTCCCGAGCTCTTTCTACATTCGTGTTCTGGTCGCGGAGGTGGGTGGTGGGAACGTCAGTAACGTCGTTTGGAGGATTATTTGCCACAACGGTTACACTGCATTTACGGAATTAGCAAAATAAAGGCTTATTTTACATCTATTACCAACTTTGATGTCTTAAAGTAATTATCTTAAAATCTATAGTTACGAAGTCCACGTGCTTTTTATATGGTCAATGGTTTTAATAAGAATAGTATATAGTCAATGGCGGTACTACTACTACTAATATTATGTTTAATATCGCAGAGACCACTGTGGCCTGTAAACATCACAGATATTATGGGTAGATTATTGAATTATGGCAAGGGTAAAGGTAGGTAATAGGCCTATTTTTTTTAAATCTATCGACTCCAAAACACTATTCAACAAAGAAATTTTCTAAAGTTTGTCTAGACAATTTTGTTTTTGCCTTATGGTAAATTTCTCTATAACATTTACTTAATTTCAATTTTATAAATAGTACAAAAATACGCATTCGAATGTATAAGAGAATATTACTCCCTGTTAGTTAGCCTTCTATTATTACAAGCCCGCGTCCAAAAACGCGCATTTTATGAGCCTACCGGCTACACAACCATTATAAATGGAACATGACAGCGTTAAACACTGTTATTGTCAAGGCAGGAATAAGAATCTACCCCGTGTTGGTCCGGGCTCCTTTGCAGAATAGATCTTCTGGCCTCCCTCCAGCTCGTAAAGGGAGAGCATAGGCTTATCGTCACTAACGCCGTGACATTTGACTAGGTGGTAAAGTTTCGCAGCGACTCACCCGGATTGGTACCACCGCATTACCTATTCCTGCCGCCATAACGTGATGATGTGTTCCGGTTTGGAGGGTAAAATAGCCGGTAAACTTACTTTTGCTCGAGGTCTAACAACCCGGCCTCAAGTTGGCAACGCACCATTACCACCTTTGGTGTCTCTAGGCGGCGTAAATTTCTTAACATCAGGAAATCCGTCTGCTTATTTGCCTTCCAATATCATAAAAAAAAGAAAGGCCTATCACTCTATAACGAGTGGCTCTTAATGACGCAGCAAACATATGCTTGCCTCTTACAAGTTGCTGCACAAGGAACTGGAACAAATAAAGGGAAAGTATAGCGGCCCGCCCCGGCTTCGCACAGGTATAAAATATACCTACATATAAACCTTCCTCTTTAAACACTTACTGCCTTATTCATAAAAAGTAGTTAAATAACCTCCTAAACATTGCTTAACTAATCTCTTGATTAAGCCTTAAGTGATTAAAAGTTAAAC
Organism: Calephelis virginiensis; assembly: GCA_002245475.1. Taxonomy (NCBI): domain Eukaryota; kingdom Metazoa; phylum Arthropoda; class Insecta; order Lepidoptera; family Riodinidae; genus Calephelis; species Calephelis virginiensis. The sequence continues at coordinate 35,378 of NJDC01008253.1, read as the reverse complement.
AACGTTTATGAATAAGCCTGTTAATCTATTAAAAAGAGACGTATCAAAATCCGTTGCGTAGTTTGAAAGATTTAAGCATACAAAGGGACATAGGGACAGAGAACGCGACTTTGTTTTATACTACAGTCGTGCGACACATATCGGCCGGCGGCCATCATTCATTTTAATACCAATTACAATTTTAATTCGTAATATCTTTTGAATGAATTGTCCGATTGGAATAAAATAAAAAGTATTTTATGGCTATTGAAACAATCTTGCTCAATAAATAGATTTTTTGGATAAAGATTAGTATTTGACGATAATATGATCAATAAACATAGGCAAATAATTTTAATTGCTTTCATTCTATGGAAAAGTGGTTAAAATATAAATGGTTGGTTTATACTATTGCAGACTTTTTTGGTAGGCATTATTGAGTTCTACAACTTTTCTATAGAAGTCAACCATGCATCTTTAACCATTTAGGCAGCGTCCGCGAGAATCGTTAACGTACGGCAGTTTTTTCGTCGACTTACTCCACAATTTTCACTACCACGAAAAATATTATCTATTTTCCGGGATGGAATATAGCCTATACGGATTTGGAAGAATCCCTCTAAATAATGGTAAAAGAAATTTTGTAATCGGTCCAGTAGTTTTTGAGCCTATTCAATACAAACATACAAAAATACAAAGGTTTCCTCTTTATAATATTAGTATAGATATGCATTAAAGTTTTATTATTGCTGTAAGTACCTATCTTACTTACCACAAAATGGTAGAATATGTTGGTATAAAATGTTATATACCTAATAACAAAAATAATTTCTTTTCATTTTCATTTCATTTGCGAATATAATTTTAATTTAATGAGTTAATGTATCAAAGAAATCCCTGTAAGTATATTTAAACTGAGTTTAGTAACATTGATAAATTGGCGACGTTAACCCGAAGATCGCGTTAATAGTCTGTGTCGTTTGTTGGTACAACCTGTCTTTGTCTTTATAAGCTGTTTAGACTAAGGTCATTTATAAAGAACTTAAGACGCATACTGAGAAATCAATCTCTTTTCGAGAACACTTTCTAAACGTAAAGACTTTGGTGTTTGAAAATTTAAAGTTTATGTCATTAACAAACTTAATCCTATTAATATTGTAAATGCGAAATTTTGTAAGTTTGTTTGGTATCGCCTCTGTGGTCTAGCGGTTCAGGTATTGGACTTGACTGCATGAGGTCCCGGGTTCGAATCCCGGGTCGGAAAACAAAAAGAAAATTTGGTTTTTCCAATGTTCTAAAAAAATGTTGCTCGGTATTGGAAAAGTGCCCGGTTGGCAATAGGCTTGCCACCTATCACATTGTGGGACTTAGTGTCTTCGGCTAGTCGTGGGTGCCCTGGTTGTGCCTCTGCCTACTTCTTCGGAAATATAGGCGTGAAGATACTTTTTGTTTGCTAATCTTTTTCCCGTGTTGGTCCGGGCTCCTTTATAGAATAGACCATCTGCCTTCCTTGCCAGGCAGCTCGTAAAAGGCGCGCATAGGCTCACCGTCACACACCGTGATCTCCGACTAGGTGGTAGAGTCTAGCAGCGACTCGTCTGGATTAATACCACCGCCTTACCTATTCCTGCCGCCATAACGTCATGACGTGTTCCGGTTCGGAGGGTAAGGTAGCCGGTAAACTTACTTTTGCTCGAGGCCTAACATCTCGGCCTCAGGTTGGCAACGCACCATTACCTCCTTTGGTGTCTCTAGGCGGCGTGAATTTCTTAACATCAGGAAATCCGTCTGCTTCTTTGCCTTCCAATATCATAAAAAAAAAATCCTTCACGCAAAAACTGCTGAACCGATTTTCTTAAAATTTGCCACACACATAGAGGGTAACATGGATTAACACATAGGATAGCTTTTTATCCCGAAACAATGTTTCTGTGGTAAGTGATGTTGGGTACAACAAAAACATGGATCTTGTGACACGCCCGACAGATCGTGTTATATTACAGAATGTTAAAATTTCTAATAAATAGTAATCAGTACTAATTAAAATATGGAGTAAAATGTTCTATTTCTCCTAAACATTATTATTCTCATCTGACTATGGGGTCTGCTTTCCTTATCTTTGATCTTCACTTTGCGCGATTGGACGTTTCGTCTTCGGAAACATTGTATACACTCAAGCCCATAGCGCGTTTTGACACACCTTTGACCACTTTTGATGAGGTCAACTTTTTTGTTATTTAATTATTAAGGATAACAAGATTTTTTAACGCTATGACAGCCGTTGCGTTTTTCTCGAAGATAGCTTCCGTCCGCCATCTTAGATTTCAAAATGGCGACGATCAATTCAAAGTTTAACTTCTAAAATTGGTAAACCATACCTCCGAGTTTAATATTTTTTGTGTTTTGCTGGTAGGGGAGATTTATTGGTGATATAGTTAAGTTTCAATAATATAATAGAAATAGGAACCCATAAGGTTTGTATTTACTGAATTTTATTACCTACACTAAAATTACGCGCGATAATAAACTTTTTATGGAGAATCTATATGTTCCTTTACTTTATTCGGCTTCTAAAATCTGAAGCGAAAAGATTTCATCTCAAATGAGAAAGTTGGTAGGTAAATAAATAAATACGCTTTAAAAATGATATAAATTTAATCTAACTCCATAGTTAACCTACCTAAGTAAATAGTATGTTCGTATTATGGGTAGTACTCAATGATACTAATCTAATTTATAAAATTCTCGTATCACGGGGTTCGAACTTGAACTCCTCCTAAACGGCTTTACCCATTCTCACGAAATTTTGTAAGCATATTAAGTAGGTCTGAGAATCGGCCAACATCTATTTCTCATCCCCCTAAGCGTTAAGGGTGGTCCACCCCTAAATTTTTTTGTAATTATCAGAAAAAACTGTTTTTTTTTTATTTTTTTATGATACAGTAAAAAGTTAATTTTAGCCCTTTTATCACCAACCCCTATTTTTTAATAGTCATTTTAGTAGTTTAATCATTTTTTGTCCCGGGTCGATAGCTGATCAATCGTCATTTTATTAGTTATATGACAAAAAAACGTTTGCCGGATCAGCTAATAATACATAAAATACTTAAATACATCCTACTAATATTGTAATTGCAAAAGTTTGTGAGATGTAGATATGTTTGTTACTCTTTCACGCACAAACTGTTGGTCTGATTTATATAAACCTACAGGAATATAATCTTACATCAGGCTACAACTTTAAGAAAAATATAAGTTGGTACGCGGGCAAATCTGAAATAAATTTTGATATGAAATAAATTTAATAATTGTGATATTTATGTGTAACGTGGTCTCATACAAATTGTTCGTTGTGTTTTAATGTACATGAAAATTATCGAACAACCTTTAAAAAATACAATCAAAATCTGTTCGTCTATGTGGTTTAGCGGTCCGATGTCGGACTTGACTTTTTAAGAAGACTTCGTGGGAAGGTTCGATCCCCAGGTTGATCAACAAAAAAAAGACACTGTACATTTCCATTTTCTAATAAAATACCATGGTCCGGAATCGAATATGTGCCTTGCTGGAGAAAAGGCTTGCCACCTATAACAAAGTGGGACTTACTTTAACTAGTCGTGGTTGTGCTTCTGCCTATTTCAGGGATATAGGCGTGAAGATACCAACTTAAAATCTGTTCGCTGTTGGCTGAGTGTTCACAAACACAAAATAACATATAGTCTAAACTCTAATTGATAATCACTTTTGGAGTCAATTAACATAATTAGCAATCAGCAATTGAAAAGCTTTAAGTGTCACAAGTAACCGTATATTGTTATTGTTACGTGTCATCTCACTCTGCCAGAATTTTCAGTTAGTATCAGTACCATCCGAAAATGGTAAAGCATCGTGGCGAGCACTGACGTAATAAAGGCAGAACTAAGATAGTGTTATCGAATCGGGCGATTTGTCGCAAAACCATTACGTGACTAAGTAGTCACGTTTTATTATTTTTGCATGGACATTATTAGCCCCTGTCATTAGTCAATTTTTAATAGTATGTCTAGTAAGAATTATTTTCTTCATGAAATTCTTTGCTTCACTTTGACAGAACAAAATGCTACAAAAATAAATAGTTTTACTCAACATGATTATGTATAAGAAGCTTAATAATTGTTAAAAAATATCAACTGATTGATGTAACTTTTTTTGATCACACTAAAATTCAATTTTGAGTTGCTAAGCAGGTATAATTAATCGGATAAGATGCGCTAATATTAATTTGTTGATTTTTGCCTTTTGCTGTCATTAAGCAAAAGAAAAAATTAATCAGAAATGTCTGTGTTTAGTCTATGTTTGGAAATTTTTTGGAAGATACTTTACAGATCTTTGACTTTTTAATTTTTTGAAGTGAAAACTTCTTTAGCGGCGTTGCGCACTTTTATGGAATGGGTAAAAACTTCTAAACTCGCGTCAGGTCACGTGACCAGATCGAAAAATCGTAAGACGGCGCAGGGCGTTTGCGCGAATATTCGTGTTGTCATGTTTGTGTACGATAGCGCAATAGATGAATATTGTATTCTACCACATAAATGATAGTACTTTCATACTGATTAAAATAATTCGTGCAAAATGATTCCCTAACCATTCCAAAGTATAAAATACACAACGTTAATATTCAAGTTGTCACTTCTGCCGGCACTCCCGGAGTGCAACCCGTCCTTTTTTATTCCAAATCCCTTCACGTGTGATGCGATGACCAAGGGAAAAAGAGTTTCATCCGCACGAAATATATCTTGTCGAATATAGAAAGCATCAATTGTTAGCATTAATTATTGTTTTAAGATGCAACGTCAACATTGATCAAATAAGAAATGTAGGAATGGTATCCATAACCATATTTGTGGGCCTTGACATAAAATATTGTTATTCGTAAATAAAACCGCGCATAACTAATAAAAACAAACATAGATTACATATCACCGTTTAGAGGAATCAGTCGGTTAAAAACAACTAAATTTTCTCTCCCATTTCTCTTTAACTTATGCCCTGAAGGAAGGATATATTCAACATTGATTGCGAAGCTAAATTAGAAAACTTTCAAACCTTTCGACAGCGGACTGAAAAATAGCTTTTTGACTTAAACTAATATTGCGGAGTGGTAACAAAACAGCGGAGTTGTAGCGAAGTTGTTCCAAGCGTTGGAGTTTACAACCGCGGGGAGTCTAACCCGTTACAGTACTTGCAGAGTCAGCGATAACGTAAACTGGGAACCATATTGGCTGGTAGGAGGTACGCTCGATTGCCTCTCGACGTTCCGTTTTCATTTCTCAGCCAAGTTTTTAGGGTTACGTTGATATTTGTTTAAGAAACCCACTTAAAGTGGATTCTTGTACACTTTTACATGCACTGTATTTATCTGCTATTATCTGTCACTTATAGTGTTTAATAAAGTCATAACTGTAGTTCCGATAGTTAAAGATAGCGTCTTCACGGCTTCAGCCAAGTTATGGTTTTATTAAACACTAGCTGTACATGTAGCTGTCTGCATTTCCGGGTCTTAGTGTTTATTAAATTTATTCTGATGTATATTCAAATAATTCTTTGTATTAATAGCGTTGACCAAAACCCAGCAAATTATATGCTTGTGTAATATAAGCATATGATTTGCTTAATAAGGGGCTTAATTTAATTAATGTGATTTATCCAGGGATATTTTTTTAAATTTATTTTTTTTAATTTGCTTTTAAAATATTAGTAGGGATTACAAATATATTTTTTTAAGAATAAGTACTTTTGATTCTATATACCGTACACTTCCAACCAACTCTCTTAAATTAGAAATGTTGAAAATTGAAATATCTCCCAGTAACTAAACTTACAAAAACGGATTCCGTAAAGCTTCTTAATTACAGTACTTGCGGAGTCAAATTAAGTAAACTTGAAAACATATTAGTTGGTTAGACGTATGCTTAATTGCCTTTCGACATTGCCTTCTCAATTTCTAAGCCACGTTTTTAGAGTTCCGCAGATATATTTGCAAGAAAAGAACTGTAAGACTCTTTCGACGTTTTAACCACTTGAGACATTAATTTAATTGTAATTTATTTTTTCAATTCTTTATTGCGCACACATTTTTGACAAACATATACTGTCCATGTTTTTGTCAATAACGTGTATGCAATTTTCTTATATTTTTGTTATCTCTAAATGTACAGATCTCTTCCAGCCAACCCAAAAAATTTAATACGTATTGAAACATTGGAAGGCATCGTATATATACAATAAACAAATATATCTACGTTTATAACCTAAATATAACAAAAACAAAATTTCATTCATTTGAGATAAGCTCGCCCTTTGTACTTACGTTTATTTTAGTCTTAAGTTTTTCTGTATTTTTGTTGTGTACAATAATGAGTTAATAATAATAATAATAAAAATAAAAATAATGACAAATCACAAAATAATTATAAAATAATAAATCCATTTAAATGAGTAACCTAATAGGAAAACAGTATTTTGTGGGTGCTAAGTAGTCTAGTAGAGTCTTTCAACCCCTTTTTGAAGAATGGCAAGCAAGGGCAATCACGGACCTCAAGTCCCTCATTTGATTCCATAATTTGACGGAATGAAAGGTAAATAAGGTTTAATTATCTTAACGAAGACATTTCCTCAAGCTTTCGAAATTTCAGAAAACCCTGCTAGAATTTGTTTTGTCACTGATTACTTCACATAATATGTGGGATATTTATTGGTTACGTAACTGTTTTAAACTTTTCTTGTTTTGTTTTTTAAAAAGTATGGTTTTAAAACAAAACATGGAATAAGTGCTAATAGTAGGGGAGTCCAAGATGTGTAGTAACTCCAGCGTCATGGGGATCGTCATTGCACTTTGTTGATTAAATAGTAGAGAGTAAAAAGATCAAAATATGAGGATTTTCGTTTTAGTGGTGTTTTGGGAGTTAAGAAGATAAAATAACAATTACAGTCACTTGATCATAGATAGCCGATCTCATCAAATATTAATAGTGAACATGCCTAATGTATCTCCGATGGTGAAAATATATATAATTAGACAGTTCACCGTAATGGGCAATGAACACAGATGACTTGGTTTTTGAAAGTTTCTGACGCTTCTACTCCCGTGCGTTCAAATCATCAGAACATTTAACCATGCATTTATTGGCATGCAATAAGCCCGCAATATTTTAATATGATATGCTTGACCTTGAGTACATTTCAGGTAAAAAAAATTAAGTTTCTATATAGAAATTTGATTGACAGTAGAGGAAATTAACCATGGGACAGTGCGTAACCTAACGCGCCTGAGTTACTTCAAAAATACCCTCTTGGGCTCCCCTCCTATAATATTATAGATACTATAATAAATACACCAAAACAATTTATAGGAGCTAAAGTTAGAAGCATGAGCTCACATTTGTTCTCTCTGTGATCTCCCCATGTTAAAAGCACGATTTGTTTTTTGTTTTTTTTTTTAGAATTATTAATTCAAAATATTACTGCATTTCATTTCTGTGCTCTAATACTTTGTATAATTAAATACTATCCAGACAGTGCGAACTTCGCAGCATATTAGCTGGTAAGAATAACGTTCCCTGCCTTTCGACGTTCCCATTTTCTTAATTCAATTCTTCTTGTAATTTCGTCAGTAAATGTGAATGTCAGTTTAGTGACGATATAAGAACCCAGAAGGCTCATTTCAAAATTTCCATCTCACATCAAACTTGGATCATAACTGAAATAGTTGTTCCCTTGAATAAGAACCCTACTTATTTATAAATTATATACATAGTTGTTACGGAACCTACTTTGTGTGGATTGATCTTGTACTTGGCTAATATTTTTTCTCAAAACTTTTCCTGGTTTCGACAATATTGCGCCAGTTTCAAAGAGAGCACTCGTGAGGGATAAAATCAGTTTCTCGTCGAGCGAACACACTAATGATTTAGTTCCGGACACGGGGACGACTCGCTCGCTTCGGAACTTCGACCCTCTATCGACCCTTTGACATTACTATTGTTTAATGGACTTAAAAGCGTTTCAATGTAAACAAAATTTGGAATGCAAAAACGATCTTTTAATTTTTTGCTAGGGTTAGATTACATAGAAATAAATTGGTTGCCTTGGTTGTTTTAAAAATGTGCATAAAATCATAAATTTGAATAATATTTTACTAGTGGTCGCCCATTGGTCGAAAACCAACCTTAACCAATTTTAATATCTTTTTGATAAGAACGCCATCTTCGTTTAACAAAACCAACTAACTACCTTGTTTTTAAACTTTATGACTAAAGTTTATGCGCCATCTGTGATCTCTTATCGTTATCATCAATATCTTTGTTTGTGTGTGTCAAATGCATGGTAGTGTATGTAATGTTTTATTTTTTGATTTAATGCATATTATGGTACATTATTATTGAAAAATATGAACATTTACTAATTTTTCTACACATAGTTATAAGTGTACCAAGTTCCATACTCCTCCGTCAGTGCAATTTTCTTGAAAAGGGGTCCATAGTTTTGCATCACGTATTAATATTATGATTATATTATAATGACCGCCTCATTGACAAATGGTTTACAATACGTAACTCAAGTCCCATTCCTGACAGGAGTTAGCATTTAAGTAATCAAGAAAGTTAGATGTAAGGGTTGCTGGGTCTGGGTGTTTTAAATACATATCCCAATGCCAAATCCCTTACGGCGTAGGTAGAGAATATCGCCCCGTGGTCTAGCGGTTCAATTGTTGGACTTGACTGCATTGACATCCTCGGTTCGAATTCCGGTTCGAGCATTAAAAAGAAAATTGGGTTTTTCCAATTTTCTAATGAAAAAATAATGTTGCTCGGGATTGGAAATTGCCCGGTTGGCAATAGGCCTATCACATTGTGGGACTTAGTGTCTTCGGCTAGTCATGGGTGCACTAGTTGTGCCTCTGCCTACCCTTTCGGGGATATGAGCGTGCAGATACTTTCTTTCAGAGAATATCCAGTGTCCAATCTCTAGGTATTTTATATATTTATTTGCTTATTTTTGTCGGACACATTCGCATAATTTACAATATTTTAAAAAATCAAGTTTTGCTTTATCATGCCGTAATTCAAAACTAATTTGTCTAAGAAACGCCATTAAGATATCTTCTTAACAAGTTTAGAAGCTCACGTATGGGTACTAAAACTTGGCACACAAGTTTAAGTATACGGTTCTGAAATTTTGCTTCATAACCTTAACATATCCTTCTGAAAAAACTCCATAGCTCTTAAAATAAACATAATAATAAAAATTTTTAGTCGGGCCACTCTGTCACACAATAAAAAAATTTCAATCCTGTCTGGGGCGAAATTTTTTCTTTCTTTAAAATTTATAGAAAAATTATCCCAAGCACAGGGCAAGTGCTAAAATAAAAATACGTTGCGAGAAACGAAAGTTATGGCCATTCTAAAATGTGAATTTCATTTGTAATGATGAACTCATTTGGTAGGTACTCAGAATTGTGTATCTATCTATAGGACATAACTACCCGCATTAACGGGTTAGAAAGGAATTAAAAATTTCGCCACGGGACTTGAATCCTCAGTAGTTCAATTGGTTAGCGCATTCGTCGGCTTGAGACGAAAGGTTACAGGTTCAAATCCTGTCTGAGGCGAAATATTTTCTTTCTTTAAAATTTATAGAAAATTTATCCCAAGCACAGGGCAAGTGCTAAAATAAAAATACGTTTTTTTAATGTTTTTTAATTTGAATTTAGAATCTTTTATGAAAATAAGTAAGTATATATATTTTTTGGAAGTTTTAGCACCATCAAGAGAACAGATGGTCTAAGTTTTTTCAAAATTATTCAATTTCGTGTTTATATTGAGTGAAATAAGTCAATTTTGTTTGTACAATTTTGTTCAGTAAAAGTGCACAAATGAAATAATAATGAAGAAATTATCGTATCGTGTATTTTCTTGTTGCCACCAACTCTCACTATATGAGCTTGAGTAAGGAAGCTACCGCTTTACCCAAGACCCTGACATAACTTGGTAAATTTGATGCAAATTGATTAAAACTTCAATTTGACTAATGGCAAAATGCTAACGCGAACGCCAAAACCTAAAGAAATAGTGTATTTTTTCAAATTTGATGTAATATTAAATATTTTATTGAATCAGGCGTTACTTTGTGGAAATCCATTATAACAGATGTAAAATAAGCCTTTATTTTGCTTTATTATTACACTGCTTACGCGGAATTAGCGTAAGCATTGTAACTGTTGTGGCAAATAATCCTCCAAACGACACAGAACGCGAATATAGGAAGAGCTCGGGAAACAATATAAATTGTCCCGTTCTTTACATGTGACAACCCTGCCTAAAGTTCCCACCTCCCACCTCCGCGATCAGATCACAAATAGAGTCCGAACACGGGAAATAGTCTGGTCAACAAGTGCCTTTTTGGTCTTTAAGGAATTTTTTTTAGGAAATTTCCTCCTCTTTCAAAATCTTTTTTCAAATTTGAAAAATCTTTATTAGTTTATGAGATATTTACAAAAAACTAAACCCCCTTTTTTTAGTTAATTGTTAATAACTTTTGTAATTTTTATTTGCGGAACTTTATTGTTTTTTGAAAACTATCTAGATGCCATTCCAAATCGAATGACACCTCAATCATAATTTTCGGAGACTGCTGAAAAAAGTTGACCAAAAGGGCACTTGTTGACTAGACTAAAATGAAATATGGAGTAGACGCTTAAAGAAGGCCGTGTTGCGATTATCGCGATGCGTATTTTACGCGTATTCCGCGTGTCTATAGAGGTCATTTTCCATTCTTAGTCATGGTTTGGTTTGGAGTCTCATATTAGGTCTTAATTGAGATACACTTTTGTGAGAAAGGCGTAAAAACGGCGTAAATCAAAACAGTGGTCACGGACCTTGCGGAACCTGTTTCTCAAACCATGTTTAATAACACGTCCTGGGTATTCCAACAAGATTCAGCGCCAGTCCATAGAGCGAGAAGCACGCAAGACTGGCTGACTGCACATGAAATTGACTTCATTCGTCACGAAGACTGGCCCTCTTCCAGCCCAGATTTGAATCCGTTGCATTACAAAATCTGGAAACACTTGGAGCAGAAGGCCTGCTCAAAACCTCATCACAATGTGGAGTCACTCAAGGTATCCTTGATCAAAGCAGCCGCCGATATTGACATGGACCTCGTGCGTGCTACTGTAGACAACTGGCCGCGCTGATTGAAGGCCTGTATTGAAAATGCTATACCAAGAATTACTTTTTAATTTGCTTTACTAGTCAGTTTATAATAAAACCCTAAAATAAAAAATACGGAAGTGTTATTTATTTTTTCATGATTGTGAATCTTACAATTTTGATAGCTGTGGACAAAAACAGATTTGTAACAAAAAAGTATCTTCACGCCTATATACCCGAAGAAGTAGGCAGGGACTTCCCTGCTACAACCGGGGCAGCCACGACTATACTCCTCTTCAACAAACTTTGATTTAATTAAGAATTAAATTATATACAATAAATGCTTAATTTATATCCGCTATTTAATTTTTATGATCACATATTAGGTTTGTTATTTTAGATTTTTTCTTATATAATATAGACGTAGCATATTGAAAATGAAAATTACCATTTTACTTCATTTAAAAAATGTAACCTCCACGTACAATTTAAGTAGTCAAATGCTCAAAATGGTTACCATTCTGTAGTAATATTTTTATGACGATTTTCATTTTTGCCAATTTATCATTTTATTATGAATGTATATAATTGAGTAATTTTATGTGTATGTCATGGAGGCTTATAAATAATTAAATAATAAAATTTGCTACAAGGTATGTCACATATAGCAGCTTCGACTCCCGGTTTGGTCAAGCGATTATTTAAATTTCATTTAAAGTAGATTGTATTGTTTTTAAAATAAAATTTGAAAGCCCGTCTATAATTGGAATACCAACTGCTCAAATCGAACAAAACTCCAATGGAATCCAAGCAGCTGTAATAAATTGATTGACAAGTGTTTACAAGAATGCTCCTTAATTGGAGGACCCTCAATCAGCACCGACGTGGGTGACAGATCGATGGGAAAATGTCTGCGTCGACCAGTGTTTTTGAAATTTAAATGCTTTTGAAGTGGATCTGTCTGGGAACAAGGAAAAAGGTTTTCCGCAAATTCAATGTTTTATTTTTATGCAAGCAAGGGTAGCGTATCTTTTAATGTTATATGTATGTTTAATGTACAGTACTACTATTTCAATTATGCGCTTCAGCTTTACACTTTTTACTCTTTTTACACTTTATACTTTTATTTTTGAATTGGCTGAGCTAATCTAAATTTAAGCGAAAGGATTAATTATGTAATAACAACTTTATATAGATATCTTTAAAATACATTCGGATTTCCGAAGCTTGACGAATATAGCCGAAGCGCATAATTTAAATAGTACAACTGTACTTATATTTGCAGATGGCAGAGTAATGCGAGAAACTGTCGGATCAGTTTCATCTATTTTTACCACCGTATCGTGTAAACCGGTAAACTATCATTTGAAGCTTAATACCTCAGGTTGGCAATGCACCATTACTGCCTTTGATGTCGATAAACTACTTGTGTTTTTTAATTAATGTTCTCCTGTTTTTTACACTATGAATTTATATATATATGATTTTTTTTATCTGCGCAGCTTAAAAACCATTAAATATATAAAAAAGTGACTACACGACCGTCTTCCCCGTAGACGTAGGCAGTGATATAGCCAGGGTTTAGTGATATACCCACGATAAGCGAAAAACACAAAGTTTCACAATGTGATAGCTGGTTTTATATTTTAATTCCTTATTTTTTTATTGATTTTTAAACTTAAAATTAATCTACACAATTAAGTATCGCAAGCTAAATTTTTTAACGAGTTTTTAAGATAATACAGTAACCTGTTTGCGGGAATAAGAACTAAATATCAAAATAGTCTGTCTTACCTTACTCAGTCACTAAACCATGTAACGACAAGCAGTATCTTTAAATCAAAGATCATAGTCGAAGTAGTTTACTACATCTCTCCTCCATGTTTATTAACACGGAATTTATATAATGTCAACTTCAACATTCGAGTAGAAATAGACTTGCTTAAATCTACGTTTATTAGTAGGGCCTTAGGTAGTTAGTAAGGCGGAAAGTGTAAAATATACTAACTATATTTAGGAAAAAAAATCATTTCAAAGAAGTGTGAATAACTAAATTAATTTATTCATAAAATCATAAATTTTTCTCTATTTCTCCTTACCATTAATCCATCATTTATAGAAACTCGATTAAAATTGATCCAGTGGGTTTTCTGTGTTGTAATAATAATCAAACAAATAGACATGAATTTTAAAAAAATAGTGTTGACATCAGAATCGTTTCATTGACCAACATCTAATAATGCCTTCTGAAAAAAAAACTACCATCCTCTTAGAATTCTCTTAACTCCGCCTTAGCAGTCCGGTGTTTTTATTAGGCCCTTGACTTCATAAGAGATTTGACTTTATGAGATCTCGGGTTGATCTCTGTGTTAGATAAGAAAAAGAAAATGTGTTTTTTTTTAATTATCTGAACTTCAATTTTAAAAACAACGTTACACAGTTTGCATATGTTGGCGATAGGCTTGCCGCCTATAATAGCTAGCATAATCGCGGGTGCCATGGTTGTGACTCTGCCTACTTCTCCGGTGTCACGGGCGTGAACATGATATTAAAAGCTGTCGAGATAAAGCTGGGAAAACCGTGTGAGGCTTTTCACAAGTTTAACTGTTCGGGTGAACAAGTTTGATTAAATTTTAATTAAATAAGTAATATTTGGAACGATACAACTCCTTTGAGATTTTGTGTTGTTTGTATATAGATTTCTAAATGTTGCCCGCGTCTTTACCTGAGTATTAAAATAATTTAACTTGCACGCAGAAACTTGTAGTTGGAACGGAGTAAAAAGTGAGCTATGTTTTTGTCTAATTTATGTATCTATTTTGTATTATGTTTAAATATGTTTAGCAGTTTTAATGTGAAAGGGGACCATACACAGATTACTCAGAGGAGAATGCTGTGCAGATGCTTATCCGTATTGGTTTGTAAATTCTTAACTTATTTTCAACGAGCTGCAGTTCATCTTGCATATTAATAACTACACCACATCAAAATATTCCACTACTTAGTACATACATATTGTTCTATACTGAAGGCTGTCCATAACAAATCGCATGTTTGTAATATGACCGCCGGTTTTACTCTAACTTTAATTTTAAGATCTGATGTATATTTCTTGCTGATGGTGTACAATAAAGAATACTAACGAACGACCGTTGGTTGAAATTATCATAATAAATTTTAATATCTTGTTGATAAGAACACCATCTTTATTTCTCAAGACCAACTACTTTGTTTCAAACTTTTTGGTGCGCCATCTGTGATCTTTTATCGTTATCATCAATATATTTTTTTGTGTGTGTCAAATGCATGGTAGTATGGGTAATGTTTTATTTATTGATTTAATGTACTAGCATTATTAAAAAAAATAAAAAATATTAGCGTTCTGCACTTCTCCTACACATAAACTATACGTGTGTCAAATTTTATGCTCCTGCGTCAGCGCAATTTTCGTAAAAAGAGATCCAAAATTTTGACATCACGTATTAATATATAGATCTTCTATTGTATGTGGTGGTAAATATGAACATATTAAGTTTATGAAATGTAATCTCTACTGAACAAACGCCTTACCTATTTCTATTACCTTATCTTATTATCATTGCTAGTCATTGTAATGTCCCGTGATAGAGTTGTGCCTGGTAGACTTACACACGTACTCTAAAATATTAACTAAAAGATAGCATTACACCAGGAACATCTATGTTTTGCGAAAGCGCCTCTTTACCATCTGGAGATCCCCTCGATCGATTCCTATCTTTTAACATAAAAAAGCTACACTATATCTAAGTCATGACATCGGTATATCACATTGGTGACATACTGATTTGCTTTCATAATATTTTTGGCAAGGGCATGAGCTTTATGAATAAAAGCATTGTTTTTTCCATTATACCTGCCCTTTTCCTAATTATTCTTTTCATAAGAACCGTCTCCTAAAAAGTAACTAACTAAATGAATGTAACTAAACTAGAAGAATCAGCAAAATAGGTACATCCGTACAGGCGTGATGCGATGACCACGCGAAATGATGTATTTCCGTTGCCGCTATAACAACAAATAATAAAAATATATATAATATATATATATATATATTAATACAATAAATAAATATAATGCCATAAACGTGTTTTTTTGTTTTTTTTTGCTCCATATTAAAAACAGTAACAGGTAGTGGCTTCAAATTTTCACAAAATACTAACTTGTACCTTTATGTACCTTTCATAATAAATAAATAACAATAAAGTAAATATTAAAGGGGGCTTCTATACAACAAACGTAATTTTAACAGATAAATGATAGTACGGAACCCTTCGTGCGCGAGTCCGACTCGCACTTGGCTGGTTTTTTATATGTATAGATAGACTTAATATAGTAATTTGGAGCTGTAATTGTTGCAACCATTAACAGCGCATATCGTCTGTCGACTCGATAGTCACGTCCGTCCACGTACTTGACACCACTTGGCACTACAGCCTGGACCCATTACTGTCATACTCCAAACTTAAACGAACATTGACTACTAAGGCAGTTGGAAAGTGTTTTCGTTTAATACAACTATGGTAACTTTGCAGATAGGTGAATAATTATAATTTAAGCGCAGTAAAACTGCAAAAACCCGACTTTAAATTTGGAACATATGTGGTTTTCTCATGAATCCTGATGTAGACCTGGACCAAATTATAATGGGACCACCGCGGGGGTATAGACTTTTAGTTATAAAAAACAATTTTTAAAATCCGTCCACAAACACCGGAATAATCGCGAAACATACACCCAAAAAAAAAACATACGGGTCGAATTGAGAACCTCCTCATTTTTTCGTCGGTTGAAAATGAATTGATTCTAGTTCAATTACCGAGATTTACTAAAATTATTCTATTATGTAAATAAAATATTACTTACTTATCTTTACGCCAAGTCCCTTACAGGGTAGGCAAAGCAAAATGTCACAATCGTGCGGACTTGCTTATCCTCCTTAACATTTATTACTCTTTTCATTAAGAACCTGATTTCGAAGACACTTAATTCCGTCTTTATATACAACCCGATCTATTTAAACGTGGAATGTCAACCTAGGTCTCTTCAAGTACCTGCATCTATCCACATTCGCATTGTATATCTGCTTTGCCAATAATAGCAAAACATTATTTTAACTTAATTACTGTGTTAGCTAAATAATCTGACCAAATTCTATAAACATGTGCTTGGGTAGCCAAGTGAAGTTACTAATAAATTAAAAAATAATCACTTTTTCATCCACAAATGCTTGTCAACGTCGGAAATAAAAAAAAAACCATTGATGGTTAGAGATCTTACGTGGGTCGAGGTTATACACTATATTCACATCTGAGAACTCAGCGTTGGTTGAAGGTAAAAATATCTTAAATTACTTTACGAAGTAATCAAAATTATACGGTAATGTTGATTACACAATTAAAAGATACTTTGGACATATTTAAAACTAATCAGGCCTTTCTAAATGATATTTCCAAGGTTTTGGCTCTTTATTCGTTTCGAATAAAAAAGTACTGATTGAAGCAGAAAAATACTAAGGATTTTGTAAGCTATGTTTTCTACTTAAATTTAATCGAAAAAATGTGCGTCGTATTTTTATGCATGTTTTAATAAATTGTTATATCTATATATTAATACGTGATGCCCAAACTTTGGACCCCTTTTTACGAAAATTGCGCGGACGGAGGAGCATATGGCACACTTATAGTTTATGTGAAGTAGAAGTGCAGAACGTTAATATTTTTCAATAATGATGCTTATAAAGTACATTAAATCAATAAATACATCGTTACCTAGACTACCATGCATTTGACATACACAAACAAATATAGGTACTGATGATAACGATAAAAGATCACAGATGGCGGACTAAAAAGTTTGCAAACAAAATAGTTGGTTTTGAGAAATGAAGATGGCGTTCTTATCAACCAGATATTAAAATTTATTATGATCGAATTTCGACCAACGGGCGACCACTAGTTCTTTTAATTAATTAAGAACAAAAGAGATATCGTAATTTTTTGTGTTCTTTTGTATGAACTTGTAGCTTTTATCGTATTTATATAGGCGAGATATCTTCGATTGGAATAGTGGCAAGCGCTTTCTCCGCGTGGGTAAGACCGCGAGAGTAAACCAGTTTTACATATAATTGCAAATAGTTGGCATCCCAAATAACTT
>NJDC01008249.1:29353-40945 GCA_002245475.1 Calephelis virginiensis | reverse complement strand
GCCGACCCGGGATTCGAACCCAGGACCTCATGCAGTCAAGTCCAACACCCGGACCGCTAGACCACAGAGGCGATAGGCTTAAAAATCGTTCCACCAGTTTAGAAGTTATGATGCAACACACACATACACATATGTAGGTATCAGGTATGGCTGGTTTGTGACAATGAAGATGAACCATCGCCAAAGTCTACTACCAATTACTTTGAGCGTTCATTATTTTTTTTTCTCTGGGTTGGCAAACGAGTTTTTTTTTAAACTTCGGGGAAACAAAAATGTTATTGAGATTTTTGACGAGAAAAATGGAGTGGGGGTGCTACAAAATAACTGTTATTCAAAGTGGGCGTTACATGAAATAAGTTTGGGAACCCCTGGGCTAGATGCTCCAAATAGGTCATTTATCATCATCAGTCAGGAAGGATCATTTCTGTTATCAATATACATGTTTGTAATTATGGGTCTAAGTGTAAAACCTATGAATTTCTGTTTATTTATAAATGAATTACGATATCTTGTTGACTGGCGTCTGTATAATTTGCTTAATTTGGGGTTAGATCAGTTCATGTTTTATAAATAATAACAAAGAAATTAAGGGCAAAGCACATTTCGCAACGCAAAGCGTTATCTGGCACTAACTTCCAGCTATTTTTGATTTATTTGATTGTCAGAACTGTGTCATGGTATCTTTGCTGATAGCGGCCCCCAGAAGATGTCACGATTATTGTTATTGGGGCTAGGGTTTTTGTGTATAGCTTAGGAAGGCTCAAAACAAATAAAACTTGTTTTTTGGTTTGGTTTTTCTGGTTGACAAAAAAGCAGAGACTTTCGAAATGGACGTCGTCTATAGACATCAGTTGAGGTGTAGAAATATACCGGTACTAACTAACCCTTTGAATTGAAACATGGAAAAAAGAGGCACTGACCTTATGATGGCAAGAATATATAGAACACTCCACTTTTCTATCCAAAAACATTAATAGTAGCATTGTAATTGAGCTGATTATAACCAGAACATTTATGTCGAAGGATAATTTAAATACACTCTCAAAAATTACATGATTTATTAAAAATGGCGAGATTGGTCTTTGATGTTGGTATTTGTCAACAGACGTGCCAGTGAGCTGCGCGTGTCGTACGGCGAGGTGGCCGCGGAGACGGACACGTTTGAGCACATCCTGAACGTGACCACCAACAACGACGCTCTGCTCGCCTACTACTACCTCGACAGCGATAACAAGGTATGGTGCAACCTGCAATGAGGAGTGTTGCAACAGGTGTAAGGAATAACCTACATCCGTGACCTTCTTAATTGTAATAGTATCTTTATACCTACTACGGTTCTGCTCCCCTAATACTCTTAATGTTTAAAAATATATATTTTGCAATGGTGATTATTGAAGGAGTTGAGAAAATAATGAGTTTCTGGGTTCTGACGTATAACTTGAAGATAAGCAAAAGGAAACCAATGCAATGATCATGGAGTTGTCAAAAAAAGTAGATAAAACAATAATATAAAAATAGATACCAAATAATTAATAACTAGGTAAGTTTTGCTAATATTATCTTACGAAAATTTAATTAAAAAATTGGATTATGATTATACCTAAGTGTTACCGCCTCGTTGGTCGAAGGATTAGCACAGACGCCTATCTCTAGCGACACCGTGTCATTATCCACAAGACTTTGGTTTGGTTTCCAACAGGGACAGACATTTGTGTAATGAACATAGATATCTATTATGTGATCTTACATTTCTTTATTATCTATATTATTAACAATAATTATTATTTGAGAATCAATAATTAATCAACGATTAATTTTATTTTCATCTTTATTTTATTAAATCTCTTCATTTATTGAAAGTGTCCGTGTTTTGGGGTCTGAAAATTTATTTTGACATCTATAACATGTGTTTCGGCGTATTTATGTATTATTGACAAACTTCTATGAAACAAACAACTTATTAGTTCATTTATATGAAGAATTATTTCTAAAATCAATATATAATAAGAGATATTTATTATTATTAAGATCAAGTATAATAATAATAATATGATACGCGAGGAGGATAACGTGTACATACTAACTGCCAATAGGCATGTTAGTTGGCTCCGATCACAGTGACGTAATATGATCGTCCGAGTGTTCACACGCTGCGCCCTCTGACACCTTTATCTAATCTCTGCGTTGCGTTTTTATATTCGGACGTCATACTCATTTAAATATTTGTAAATATTATTAAATCTTTGATAGCATAAACTCTTCCCCACGTAAAGATGCGGTTGAAGATTTTCACATGATCCAGACATTTATCTTGAAGGAAGGTTAACAAGTAGATGGATTTCCTAAGGATAAGAAACAGTCGTCGCCTATAAACACGCCGCTAACCTGAAAAGGGGCTCTGACCTCTTTTGCGTATGCTTACCTTCTTATCCTTAGACCGCAATAATTTAATTGTCATTATTGACCTTTTTAGGGCAGAAAAAATAAGGCGGTGGTAGCAATCCAATCAATAGCATTATGTATAAACTACTAGATTAAGTCATTAACGGGCTATTGTGTTGTCACATCTCTGCGCTTTTTAAAAACGACTCGTTCGTAGGTTCCGGGTTTTTATCTATCATTCAGGCAGTTTATTAAAATCAACTCCTACCTAACATTAATGAATTGTATTTTTGTGTCATGCGTGACTTGCCTTTTTTTTGACACTTTTTTCTGCCATTTTACTTGCCATTGCCGCTGCCATTCTGCAGTTTTTTGTTCAGATGATGGAGTAGTCGGAAAATTTAGTCAAGTGGTTTTACATTCTAGCCACAAGTGAGCATCGCAGCATTACAAACTTTGGTGTCTATATTTTTTTTATGATATTGGAAGGCAAACAAGCAGACGGATTACCTGATGGTAAGAAACACCGAACCGGAACACGTCGACGGCAAGAATTGACTTTATGGCGGCAGGAATAAGTAAGGCGGTGGTACCAATCTGGGCGAGTCGCTGCGAAACTCTACCACCTAGTTAAATGACGTCTATTTTATCATATTTTGGTGAGGTAGTATTTTTGACAAGAGTGAGTATGGTGGATCACCTAATACTAAATGATAGGAATGAGAACTCTCTTTTCTCAAAGGTTATATCAGTTCCGGAAATATCGTCATAATTGAGCCGTAGGTTATGCTTGTAAAATGCTGAAATTATAATGATAATATAAAATTTGCAGATGAAAATGACGGAAATCTACGACGTGACGGACGCTGACACGGACGCGGTGCAGTCTCCCAC
This sequence comes from Calephelis virginiensis, assembly GCA_002245475.1. Lineage (NCBI taxonomy): Eukaryota > Metazoa > Arthropoda > Insecta > Lepidoptera > Riodinidae > Calephelis > Calephelis virginiensis. The sequence continues at coordinate 37,669 of NJDC01008249.1, read as the reverse complement.
TGAGCGTGACGTCAACAAACAACTCGAGTTCGACAACGATTGGTCTGGGGAGCTGATGGCCGACGACGAAGGTACATACATTTGTAGAGAACTAGTGGTCGAAATTCGGCCATTTTAATATCTTGTTGATAAGAACGTCTTCTTCATTTCTCAAGACCAACTACTTTGTTTCCTGAATACTTAGCTCGCCATCTATGATCTTTTATCGTCAATATCAATATTTGTATGTGTATATTTGTTAATGTGTGTCAAATGCATGGTAGTGTGGGTAACGTTTTATTTATTGATTTAATGTACTTTATAAGCATTATTATTGAAGAATATTAGCGTTCTGCACTTCTCCTACACATAAACTATATGTGTGCCAAATTTCATGCTCCCCGTCAGCGCAATTTTCGTAAAAAGGGGTCCAAAGTTTTGGCATCACGTATTAATATATAGGATACCGCGTAGAAATTTGTAATTATCTCATTTTAAATAAACGCGCCCATTAACTAGAAATAATGTGTTTAAAACTACCTAAGACGCGTAAAATACTTGTATCTTGCAACTGGACTAGAATATTCGACTGAACCGAACAAGTAAATGACACACGTTGTCTTTTCTGAACCATTTTTTTGTATTTGAATGAACGCACTTCCGAGGAAGTCCCAATGCCACCAGTATCAGATCTATACTTAATATTATAATGGTATACCAGGGGAGTCGAGGAAATTGCATAGTTTCTTGCAGCTTTACTGCGCTAAAATGATAATAATAATTACTGATGTTATATAAATGATAATAATAGTTACTGACATGTGGGATGTTGACTCAACAATAATTGTCCCGATAGTCGTGTCAGTAAACGGTCTAATAGCGAAGAGTCTCGACCAACATCTTAAGAGACTCGCTCTACAACCCTATTAGTAGCAATTTTGGGGACGGCACGCATTGTGCGGAGGTTCCTCACTCTGTCGCCCTGACCACTGACGGTTTAGTTGTAAGACCACCGTTTTTGGTAACCTGTTTTTTATGTTAATATTTAAAAAAAAAAATTATATTAAATGTATAGACGTAGAAAATAAGAGCCATTGAAAATAAATGATAATAATAATAATAATATTGAAAATAGGATTATTGTTGTTTAGTAGTTCTTATGTAATATGCAAAAGAGTTAAACTGGAACTTTATAAAACAAGAGTGAATGGACTTCTTCTAGATGAATGAATCTTTGTGAGAGATTGTGCCAACGTTTTACATCAGGCGTTCTTAGGGACATCACACTGACCCATCCACCTAAAAAATAACTAATGTCATAAACCGGATCCCGAATCAATATAAACTGATGAAATAATTTTATTAATTTAAATAAATTTCATCTTAATAATTTCTTAGGCAAAAGGAAATGTTAATACAATATTTTAATCAGATACCAGTTTTAATTAAATACAATATGGAGGCTATTGTTACCCACATGGTTGACTTGATGAGGTCGGACAACAACAAATGTTTATGTTTTTCTATTTACTGATAAAAACAACGTTACTTTGGTTTGCATATTGCTTGCCATTTATCATTGTGGAACATGTCTTCGTCTAGTCGTGGGTGCCCTGGTTGTACCTCTGCTTGCCCTTCGTGGATACGGGCGTGGAGATAATACGAAACCCAAAGTGGGAAGGAAGTAGTAAATCACATATAAAAATATGTGTTCCCGTTTTTTTCCGTGTTGGTCCGGGCTCCTTTGTAGAATAACCATCTGCTTTCCTTGCCAGGCAGCTCGTAATAGGCGAGCATAGGCTCGTCGTCACTAACACCGTGACATCTGACAAGGTGGTCGAGTTTAGCAGCGACTTGCCCGGATTGGTACCACCGCCTTACCTATTCCTGCCGCCATAACGTCATGACGTGTTCCGGTTCGGAGATTAACTTACTTTTGGTCAAGGCCTAACATCCCAGCCTCAGGATTGTAACGCACCATTACCACCTTTGGTGGCGGCGTGAATTTCTTACCATCAGGAAATCCGTCTGCTTGTTTGCCTTCCAATATCATAAAAAAATTTGTTAAGGTTACCATTTTCACTTCCAGATGAAATCGACATTGACGATATGATGGAGGATGAGTTGGAACGCAATATATTCTCAGACCCCGAGAGCGAGTGGGTCAGGAGGAACTCCTCCTGTTCAAACGAATCGACCAGCGACGGCGACCAGCCCGAGTCGGATCGACACCCCGTGACATATGTTTCTCACTCCGACTAGCATTATATATTAAATACTATGGTATTATGCTTTTTTTTAATTGTGACTTCATAGAGAAAACTTTAACACATGTTAAGTGACTTTGTAGGGCCTGTGCAGTAACATTTTAAATCGATGTTTTTTTAATAATGTTTCTTACGTCAAATCCACTATATTGTGCCTGCAGTACGTTTACTTGTTGGGTAGACGCATCCTATTATTAAAGTAATATTGTTTTAAGTCCTCACAATGAGGTTCAAAATCTTCAGAAACTATTTCAGTTTTTAAAAGTAAACTTATGAATGTAATTCATCAATAAGAAGTTTGATTTGCAATCTACTGGCGGTACGATATACTTTTTTTTTGGTAGTCAAAATCCAGAGGTATTTTAAGTTTAATAAAAATAAAAAATCTTAAAAAATAATAGATTATAGAAAGTAAAAGGTGAAAGTATATGTATGTATAATTTTCTAAGTCTTTGTATTTAAGTTTAAAGTTATTTCATATCACAAATCAGTTAATCTTAATTATAACATGACAAATCCTTAATTTTAAATAAATTAGAGATTTCACTTTTGTAAACAAAACACATATAAATCAATTTAATGTACTCATTGTGTTTATATATTATGTTACAGATGACAGAATCTTTTTTTAAAAAAACTGATTTTTTTATATTAAGTTTTCAATTAAAAGAAAGTTTTTTTTTACATTGTTAAACTTTTGAATTAAATACATAAAAATGTTATTAAAAATTAAACTATCTTTTTATAATAATGATAAATTTATCTCTATGAAAATCTAAGTAGCATAAAACTATATTTATAAAATAACAAGGTATTGCTTAGCAATTGTTTGTATTAAGAATATATTGTTTAACTCGTTCTTTACGCGAGGAGAATGAAAGGGTACGAATGAGAGGATGAAATAAAGTATTGTAGATGCTAAAGCGAGATGGGTATATTCGTTTGGTGTGGACGGGAGAAGGGTTTAGGATTAATATATTTAAAGGCTGTGAGAGGATATGGTGTCACAATGTTGTCTTTTTAAAAGAATATTTTGTGTACAGTCAACATCACGAGAATGTCACATTTTTGTGAAAGGAAAACTTAAGACAGACTTTCGATTTAAGCGTTATATTAACGCGTTGCCTTTTGTATGCTACGCTTATGTATGATATAACTGTCATTAGAGTATCAATTTCAAGCACAATGATGTTGCTCCTGAGCTTGGTTAACATTTTATACATTTTAAAGTTTAAAGCATGGAATGTCACCAAAAGATACCTTTTTAAAAATGACGTCTGCTACAGTGAAACTGTACCAAATGCACTCAGAACACGATGTGTCTTTTCTTTTAGAAAGTACCTTACTCATGTTTTTTACAAACTCCAGTCCAAAAGTGCTTTTAGAATTTTTAATTCAAAATTTGGAAGAACATTAAGTTGCCACATTATCCTTGTCAAAAACGAGGCGTCATTAACGCTTGCTTCGAAAGTACGTCTTTACGCTAGAATTTAAATGCACTATTTGACCCGCTCGTCACTGGAGCGACGTTTAGTTAGATGCACTACCATCATACCAAATGTAACAGTACTTAATACTATTGACTTGACACAAATTCTCGTTTCTTGTGATGAAGACTGAAATGTCATAACCGTTGTACCTGAGCGATGAGAGGGATGCAGGGTGATCTAATACTGTCCATGAAACATTTTACTAATTATAGTCCCATTTTTGGCACATATAAGTCAAACAATTTATTTCGCTTTTGATATTATGCAAAAAAAAAAACAACCGCGAGACGAATGAACATGATGGCAATCTATTCTGACAGCTGTCAAACATAAATGTTCAAGAAATTGTTTTAAAAAGTCTGTTTTCTATTATTTAGACACGCAATTGTAGGCTGTAACTTAGCTATTTGCTCAAAGCCTGTGAATTGAGAATAAAATTCAGCATTATTTCAAATTATTATTAACATTGCTTGAAATTAGCAGTGTTGACAAAACGTTGCCAGTTTATTTTTAGAAAGATTTTGCAGTTTATTAAACTTTTTGCGTGCAAATTCTGCTACAAACTAAACTTATTTCAGATGTTTGTTGTCTTTTTCAAATAAAAAAAATAAAAGAGATGGAACATTTTAGACTTGTCATTTTAGTCCGAACATGTGAAATTGTAACATTTTTAGTCAACTTTCCAGAAGAATAGATTAAACGTCTTTGGAAATATCGTGTACAGACTAGTCTGACGGCACTAAAAGTGTTTGTCTCTTTCTATAACTTTCGTTGGAAGAAGATTGCGATAATTTGAAATTAGTTAAGTGAGTGCGCAACAGAATGACCAGCGTAGGCGATTACACTTTTGGGACAACTATTATAGCATCCTGCATAATGGGTTACCTTTATATGTTGTATGGAGCCACAATATAAGTTATATCGTTATGGGTATCATAGTTACGTAGTACGTACATGTAACATAGAATAAGGCCAAATTTGTACGAATTTATTTTTATAGTATAAATGTTATACGTATAGTTGTTTTGTATTTTTAATAAACTTTATTTAAATAACTGACTTTTTTCAATAATTTCAATTATTTTAGATGTAACATAAATTTTGCTGATATAATGAATAGCTGAGTTATAATAAAACTAAAAACCCATAAAATTTTTACAGACTAGCTAATGCCCGGGTTTTTGTTCTTCTTTTTTAAATTCGTCCCACGGAAAACCACTTTGTGAGATAAACAGTAGCTAATATGCTACCACTGATTACAGTTTATCCCAAGTTGTAGCCCGCAACACCTCCCAGACAAATTTCATGACGATTGGCTTATAAGTTGAAGTATATAAGATGTGTATGTATTGCACAACTTATATTAGTGGAAACTGAAAATAAGTTGCTTTTTCTGTTACGTCTTTTGTAACAATGGACGAAAATGACAAGCTCCTTTATTTTAGAAATTCCGAAACAAGTTATATGAAAGTATCAAACCTCCCTCTTTACTCTTAAAATTTCTATTCTTAGACCTGCCTTCTAAAGTTTTTATACTTCTTAGTGCTTGGTGGAATTCAATTCTTGATACAATTTATTTACAAACACTTGTACTTTCCTCCATATATGGCTTAGCCAACCTGTTTCGCTATACAAGCATAATCAGGGCGATATAACAATGTTACAACAACAATGTTATATAAACAATAAAAGTAAACAATTTTATATAGCCCTGATGATGCTTGTATAGCGAAACCGGTTGGCTAAACCATAAAAATAAAATATATTGTGGAAAGTACAAGACGTGTTTGTAAATAAATTGTGCCTTCTAAAGGTTTTTTAAATATTATTTTAAGGAAAAGGAAGGCAAAACGAACCATTTCAGGTCCTCCACGAAATTGTTTCCTCGATAAGATTCGTTAGTAGGTATATTACGTTAGTGATTCGGACGTTATATAGAAGACGAAACGTTACATAGAAGACGAAAGCATTCATTAAGTTTTACCTTATATAAGTTCCTTTCTTTTTTGTCTTTAACTGGCAATTGGTATAACAATTGGACCCTATTTCGCCAAACTACCCAACCGAGAACAAGTTAACAAAAATATCAACATTAGAGTGATCATAAAGATCGATAGAACATACTTTATTGCCCTAAGTCATATTTTGTGGTTTGGTAAACCTCATTTTTGTTAAACTGGTAAATTGGTAAGTTAGAATATTGCGAGAGGGGTTTCACTCTGCAGTTTACTTAGACGCAGACGGCCTACTTCTTGAAGACTCTTATGTCAAAAGCAGTAGGTACCTAGTAAAAACAAGTATCTAATGTCACAACGTGATAACCAATTAGCTAACATGTAACCTCTAACCTCCAGTGGTAATACAGTTTCTACTGGAGGTTACACTTCTTATGAAGATCTGATTTCAATACCAAATATTGCTGACTAATTTACCGGCCTCTCTTTCAAAGAGTCTTATGGTGTCGTTTAATAAAGTCAGTAAAGTCAAAATGAAAGAGATGCCAGTAAATTATAGATAGCAATATTAGGAAATGACGTTGGTTAGAAGTGCAACCGGCCTCCAGAAGTAATATAGCTTTAAGTTAGCTACGCTCAGCGCATTTATTAAATATGACTTGAAATAACGTCTTAAGTTTCAATTTTGATTGAAATGCGTAGTTTTTTTTAATAAATCATGTCTACTCCCTCAGCGCAAAATGAGCCTTTGCACATCCTACACATCTTAAGATTTAAGTTTGGTTGCGTTTAGTACATCGGTAAGTCTTCTGTACGAATTACTATCAAGCAGACATGTTGACAGCAGTCAACAGTTAAATTCATATCTCAGTAAATCTTCATTCGTATCATTTGTTGAACGCCGGTATATAGCAAAAAACTAAAATGGTGACACTGTCAAAATATTCGTATTTCAAACAAAGTGTCATTGCAATTTTAGAGTATTTTACTCATATTTGTTACCTTTAAAAATTTATCCGTGACGCGCGATAACTAATATTTGTAGCTTACCGTGTGGCCGGATGGTTTTTTAATGTTTTATTTATATTATTTAGAGAATGGTTGGCAAAGGTGACATCAAGAGTAGCCGCATCTTCCACCAATGCTATCTGAAATGTTGCAAGTTACAAAATCTGACTCCGCTCAATAATGTTCTACCGTCTTCTAATGGCAAAGTGTTGGATTTCTGCGTGGATAGAATTAAATATGCGGACTGGCCGCCAATTTTAAATGCTTTGAGCTGTGACTTAAGCTTACATAGTATAACCATTAAATGTCGTCAACAGGTGAAAACGGGTAAGTTTAAAGCCTTGAATTAATAATAATAATTAGGTACTTAGAGTCTAGTCATATTTTGTTTAAAGTGGGTAGTCAATATTTTAACTTCTTTTGTGTTAATCTATAGAAATAACATGAAAATAATCTTATAATGCACTTACTTAAAAATAAGTACGTACATCAAATTTATAAGGAGCTAGTGGTTAATTGTAATAACTATGATATAGGTAGTTATCGCAATTTTAAATGAGAAATGAAAAAAAGGCAAAAGTTTACAAGTTTTAATGGGTTAATAATAATATCATATGTTCCTTACAAGCCTACCTATACTAAATAAATTTTACTCATATATTTTTCATTAATCACTTATGGATTTTAAACTTTAAGTAGATTACATCGGTCAACTTAGTCTAAAAACAGACAGGTGGAGAAGTCTAATGACGTTAAACATGAAGACGTACTGTAAATCATCCACCCACTAGATGGACCTCCTTCGAATCAATGACAAAGTAAAAGTGAAATTATTCAGTTAATAAATAAATGATACATACATACATGTGTATGTACACATACATATCTTCACGCCAAGTCCCTTACGGGGTAGGCAGAGAGTATCAAGTGCCAGACCTAACGATCCTGACAAAACTGTCTTGCTTCCTTCACATTCATAACCCTTTTCATACAAACACGCCGGTTTCGGAGACTCTTGACACCACCCTCGGATAATATCCGATAAATAAATAATAATAAATATTTCTGGACAAGTTACACCAATTGCAACTAACCCCTAAGTAGGTAAATTCTATGCTTGTGTTATGGGTGTTAGTTAACGATTCTAATACATAGAAATACTTAAACAGATACTTACTTATTAGAATAAATTTAATAAACACCCAGACCCGAAAATAAAGACATCTAAATGTTCTTTACACAAATGCCTGTCCCCGTCGGGAATCCAACCCGAAACTCGCGGTTGCTCGGTAGAGAGGCGTGTACGCTAGCCACTCGACCAACGAGACAGTCAATGCCCACTATTCTTATAGTAATACCAACTGCGTATTTACCAATGCACTTATTGCATGTTTATCTATAATTAAGTAATTATCCTACACATACCTATTCTTTGATATCTATAAGGAATATTAAAATAATAATTATTATTACCTATATCGATAGGTACATAATCTATAGGTAGATACTCTTAGTTAGGACACAATTAATCATTATCACTTTTATCTACTTGCCACAATATTTGTTTCTTACACTACAATCTACAATATAATTTTACAAAAGATGTAAAATAAGCCT
>NJDC01008249.1:16946-27732 GCA_002245475.1 Calephelis virginiensis | reverse complement strand
GGGGGGGGGGGGGGGGGGGGGCAAATCGTTATGAGTTTGCGAGCTGAGCTCAACCGTAGCTGTCGCAGTAAACTACGGTCGATATACATTTCATTGTTTTATTGAGTTTAACAACTTCAAGTTTTTAATACCTTATCCCTAATCCTGTCCTAATCCCTACGAAAATTTCGGGAAATCAGTTTATTCTTTTATTTCAGTTTATCTTAAGTGATTAGACAAATATTTAAAAAAAATATCTTCACGCCAATATCTCCGAAGATGTAGGCAGAGGCACAACCAGGGCACCCACGACTAGCCGAAGACGCTAAGTCCCAAAATGTGATAGGTGGCAAGCCTATCGCCAACTGGGCACATATCCAATCCCGAGCAACGTTTTTTTTTTATTAGAAAATTGGAAAAACCAAATTTTCCCGGAAATCGAACTCGGGACCTCATGCAATTACGTCTAAAAACTGCACCACTAGACCACCGAGGCTACAATAATATAAAATATTAGATAGTAATTATAAAAGAATTAAATATTTGCACACCACAATGTGGTTACGCGTAACAACTTTTTAACACACATTCCGCTGCTAAATATTTTTCATATTTTGTTTAATTTAAACCAATAAACATAATATCATTATGACAGCAATTTCAACTCATCAACTTTTGGCACAATGATTTTTTAAGTATGTGACTGGATGTACCGCTGCTCGTCTCAACTTCAGAGCGGACTAGAATTTTGGCGCGACCTCTACGTAATACCACACGCCTTTAGACGTCAATAAAGGCTCGATGGAAATTATTATTAGTATGGTAAACATAAACAACTGTATTTTAAATCTAGCCGTCTTATTTGACATTACGTATTAAAAATGTACATCTCTGTAAGTTGCTTTGAGGTTTAGCGCCTTGGCCCGGTCTATAAGTCAATTACTAACAACGAACGATCAAAATTAGTAGATACCTATTATAGTTTAGGCTCTTAAAAACATGCCTACCTAAAAAGCTCATTTCTACAGCCGAATACGATACCTATAGCGATGGCCCCTGTGGTCTTAGGATAAAAAAAACCCTAAAATAAAGGTTACTTACTATTTAAAAAGCTTTCCTACTAAAAACTTTTGGCGTGGAATATCGAATAATAATTAGTCATTGTTTATTTACCTACCAAATATATAGGTTTACAAAATAGCCCTGTTATTAATGCCTAGTTTGACGGAACTAATAACATTATCACTACATAGTGTAAAACAAAGTCGCTTTCTCTGTCCCTATATACCTTTGTATACTTAAATCTTTAAAACTACGCAACGGGTTTTGATGCGTTTTTTTTAATAGATAAAATTATTGAAGAGGTAGGTTTACCTATGTCTGTCTATATTTTATACCCGTGCGAAGCCGGGGCAGGCCGCTAGTGCAAAGTAATGAAATAAATAAAGTAAAGTAATGAAAAAAATGTGCGTAATAGTTATTTTTGTAGGCTTTGTCGACAAACACTAGTCTTCAACATTTGTATTTGCCACGATGTCTCATTGGCGACGCTGGTTGCTTGGCCATTTGTAAGGCGGTCAGGTGTCTGCCCAACATACTTACTTTAGATCTCAGTGGTTGCGAACTGACGCCAGTGGGTGCAGGCTATATCGCCGATTTGGTTAAGGTACACATTATATTAATTAAAAAACGAAAGAAGACGCGTATGACTAGATGATCTAAAACGTAAAAACATTTTTCTATTAGTTCAAATAAAAATATATGATTGCATAATCTTTTATCGTGAAAAAGCGCGGGGTGCTTGCTGAGATGGTTATTACGGTTACTATTAATATCTGTCAATAAATTATTTAAACCAATTGAAACCTCCTTACCTTACGGTTTTTCCTAATCACAGATATAGGTAAAAGCGTCTTCTTTAGTTTTTATAAATTATTATTTGTTTTTAATTATTTAGTCTTACCGACGCAAGTAACGAAGAGTCGACTTTTTAGTAGTAATAAGGCACATAATATTTTAAATATATTTTGTAGGTAATCATTTGTTTCTGAACAATCAAGCAGACAAATTTCCTTATTAATGAAATTCAGGATAATGCGTAAAATTCGAAGTGAGATTTTTCTGCCCGTGGTAGGTTTTCCCGTGTTGATCGAGATTCACTTTAGTAGAATAGACCACCTACCTTTCTGCCTGGTAGCTCGTAAGTGGCGAGCATGGCTTAAATGGGCTATTACCAACAAGGCCACTGGTGGGAGAGAGCTGTACAATAACTTGCCCAGGTAGTCATGTTCCCGTCCGGCGATTGGGGTTGCCGATACTTGTACAATAGGCCTAACATCGAGGCCACAGCGTAGCGATGCACCTACAACATGTATGGTGTCTATAGGCCACGATGGTCTCTTACCATCAGGACAAGCGTGTGCTTGTTTGTTGTTTTATTATATAAAATATTCAGTAACGAACATGCCTCTTTTATATACAATATTGTTGAGTTTGTGTTATTTGCAAACCGTTTTATCCTTTTACTGGATCAACTTAATTCCTGTGCAATGTAACTACAGTAGCAATAGCAGTTATACAATAATAGAATTGATTTAACAATTTGTTGTCCAAGTATCAGAAAATCCACCGGTACAGTGAAAACTGGGTTCATACGCTGCGGTACCGGCTGCCGGATCTGGACACGATGGCTGGGCTTCGGCGTATCAGCTTGTGCGGGAACCCGCAACTTGGTGACGCGGGAGCCGGGAAACTGCTAGAGATCTTAGCTGATGACTTGTGGATCAAAGGTCAATCATGTCATATCTATGGAAACCACAAGGCAAATGAGCAGTCGGATATCTAAATGGTAATGGTCTTAGGCATTAAGTATATGGAGGGCTGTCAACCTATGCAGAACAGAGGAGGTTCTCAATTCGACCGTATGTTTTTTTGTATGTTTGCTACGCGATTACTAGGCCAATAAAAACCGAATTGCATGATTTTCGAAAGTCATAATTCCGAAATGGTCCCTCATAAATTTTATCATTGTCTAATGACTAGTCTATCTAGTTGGATACTAGTGGTTCAGAAGATATACTAGACTATAACTAATAATGCACAAATTTTCATTCGTTTCTGTCTTACCAAAAGTTGAAAACCCCAAATATCTACCTCCACAAAATATTCACTACGCACTGTGTTTCTTGTTTTGTCGCGCAGTAATACCTGTCTTATACATTTCTGGTCGGAAATTGCAAATTAAATAATTTTGTTTCGACCTTAGTGATGATGTCGTCAAAAACAAAAAAGAATAAGAAAACGCACTTCTAACAATCGATTCGTTGTCCCTAATCCTGTAACCTTAACTGAGTAGTAAAGTTTTAAAGATTTGCCAGAGCAGGTACTCTCTCCTTTGAATTTAGAGGATAGGATAGCTCAAAAATACACAACAAGCCGACGAAAATCGTAATATAATTGTTTTTCTTCGAATTCTATGAAAAAATCTAATCAACACAACATTGTTATTGCAGCACTGGATCTTCAGAACTGTGGGTTGTCTGAGGATTGTGGTATGTCGGTGTTGCAGATGCTGCGATCAAACACGACGCTCGTTATACTAGACCTCAGATACAATCCCGCTATACCTAACGAACTCTTCTCCAAAATAAGATCAGCACTGCGTGGGAATGAACGAGGTGCTACCGGGCAGGTATTTTGAATACATATTTTGAAATATAGTTACACAAAAATTTTAATGCACTGTACACCACACGTGGAGTAAGCAAACGAAATAACTGATCCCGTTATAGTACTTTGAAAGTATTGCACGGAGGTCGAGTATTTTGTTGGCTTACTGTTCATACTATATTCTATTTTAACAAATGTGTACCCAACAATTCATGCATTGCTATTGGTCCACGTTATCAACATAAAGGTCATTTAAATCAGTCCGAACGCACCTTTACAATTTAACAATGAGAACAAAGTCGGAGCGCCCGCCCCACATAAGCTACCTCTCACTCGGTCAGTATTGGGAATATGCTAGGGACATATTCAGTACTGAGTAGTTTCCAAGTAATTTCTTCTACGGAAAGTGTGCCAGAAAAAAATACACATTATAATATTAGTTTTTTTTTATCAAATATAGCTTGGGATTTTTTACTTTTATTTTAGAAGATCTTCTATAGAAATAAATAAAAACGGAGTGTCAATTTGTAATATTACAATTGCCGTTTTTGACTACATGCATATAAATGTATTTAAACGGTGTTTACACCATTTTTTGCACTGTTGTGCCTACCTGTTTTGTCTAATCTCTGAAACTGTTGGACCGATGTTAACTGAACTTTCACTGGCAGGAAATTGATGGAATAAGGATCTTCGAAAAATTCTAAGGTAGATACCTTTTAAATAACATTTTTTGCAATTCCACCCAGATGTAATAGTGGGCACAGCTAATTGGTAATAAACAGGTACACAAGCAGACAACACCTTTTTCGTTGTCGGTAATGAACAGATGCAGAAAAGCAGGCAAGCAATAATTGGTCAAAGAAGTGTTAATGAATGAATGTTTTAAGAAGTGTCTTAATATTTTTCCGACATACCTCAATTCCTACCGACTATTTTTTAACAATAAGCACAGACGTAACAATGCGAAGAAGTAATTATATTTGCAGTATACGTGGTTAGGTAACGTAAGCAGTGGATCGAGTGATGGCAGATCTGTCAAATCCGCAATGACAAAGTAAGTATGTTACAGTACAATTTGGAGTTGTAGCACTCGTAGGTACTAGTTAAAGTTAACGCACACTTTTGACGGACCGCATCACCGCACAATAATCTGCCTTGATCGCCTTTATATATTTTTATGGAGCAACGCGCAAAATGCTGAGCGGATTCGCAGCGCATTTGTGTTAAAGTGTATGCAATGCGATGCGCCCCGAAACTGACACGCTGTTGCCCGTCTAGTGCACGCTATCCTTTATACCATAGAAGACTCTTCAACACAATCCAAGAATAAAAGTTACGCCTACGATTTCAACAGTCATCCACATGCAAGCAAAATTAAATTTTAACCAGTCAGTCAGGCTCAAAATGCGTGGTGCGTCTTTAAACCAAGGATAGCGACGCAATTACACAAATAGTTGTCCGTTTTGGTTCAGGCTCCGTGTACCATTACCTATTTTATTGCTTTACTAAAGGGTAATTAATCGATCGGACAAATTTTCTGATATTGAGAAATACCTAATAGTAGGAAGGTCCGCCGGCTAAACATACCTTCTAAACCTACATGAAATGACACACCACGAATGTTACGAAGAAATAATCTAGTTTAAAATTAAATACCTTTTTAAAGTTTATATTCTAGTTCCTGTAACTTGCGCATTTACCTACATAGGTAGACATTTCTTACAGGCAGACAGTCTGAACAAAAGATAATTGTCATTAGGTAAGAAATTATTGTATCTAATATAGGTACATAACATTGTGTGTATTCGTAAATCTGGTGGGTCAGGAATAAGGACAAATGACAACATAGCTCGGTACTGGGCGAATAAGACGTCCATACAAATTGACCGATAATAGTAGTACCTAGTCACTAGGAAAAATATTTTTTTATGTAACATAATATAATCGCAAAATATTCAAAATATATCTAAATACATTATTTATGAGTTTGATAATTTTCAGGAACGGTTTTGTTAAGGAGAGAGTTTCTTCCAATATGAGAAATGTCCCTAATAAGTATACTATGAAATCAAACATTGTTAAAAAAGAAAAGTGAGTACTAACCTATTTTCTGATAGTATTAATTAACATTAAGATACCTAACGTATGAAAGTACACAAGATCAAAAGAAAAATAAAAGTTCGACCGCTAACACAGCCCTATTAATTGTTGTCCCGTAACGTTGAGCGCTTAAACTATTCACAAAACATACCTTACATACATTAGAGAAAAATTAAAATCATGATTTCTTTATCAAGTACGGTAGGTTTTTTGACCATGTAGTACTAAACATGACTACCTAATTGATGATGATATATCAATACCTATAGAACAATAACATAATACAACTAACACGCCTAAAACGACCAACGAAGTGGTGGTCAAGATGTTAGAGGAGGTACCTATCTACTTTTGCCTAACGTCGCTGTTCATCGACAAGTCTTGAGTTTGACTATCGGCAGAGTAAATTTATACAAACATATTTCAAATACAGCAGAAAACTCAATGTGTTCACCAATTAAAGTAGGAAATTCGAAGAAGGCTCAGATAAGCTCTGTACAGACATCAAGGCGAAGAAGGCTCAGATAAGCTCTGTAGAGACATCAAGGCTAAGTTTTAATGAATACTTTAATGAATTGACACAGGGATTACGCAGAAACCCTGGAAGAGCAGCTACAAGAAGAAATTTCCCATCGACAACAACTAGAAGAATTGAACTTACAGCTCGTGGACCAGATGAAGAGATTAAAACAACAGCAAATGCAACTCTGGGCGAACACTGCTAATTCATCTGGTAACGTTGCTTTTAATGTGTGCTAGGTGTCTACAATTTAATTGCAACAAGCAAACGTGTTTCTTGATCGTTAGAAACGGACGTCACTAGACGCACAAATTGTAAAGGTACGTTTCCGACAAAAGAATAATAATGGGGACGTTACTCTAAATTGAAAAACGACAGTTACTATAGTCAATTCGTGCGATTCTGACTACCTTTAGGTACTTTTTAGTAACGGTCATGTTAAAAAGAAAATGATGCTCGCCTTTTACGAGCTGAATGTCAGAACGGCAGTTGAGCTATTCTTTACGAGCCTGAAAGCATAACGCAATGTTTTGTACAGGATCGGAGCAGTCCCTAGCGACCAGTTCAAGATCGGGCGGGGCGGGCAGCTCAGATTCCAGTAGTTCGGTGCCCATCGACCAGACAACCCTCGCCTACATCCAGCAGGCCTTCCGTGACATATACGCATTCATCAAGAACAACCAGTGCCAAGGGTGAGGAGACTTAAATTGGTTACTCTCGATGTCACACGTCATTTGTATCCTTAAAGAGTTGGTAGGTGATAGTATGTACCCTAGTTCCATCGACCATCAAACACCTACCGTTCGCCTACCTGCAACCGTAAGGTTCCCTAACCGTAAACAGCTTTCTCAGTAATAATCTCTTAGGCAAGGTGATGATGCAAAAGATATTTTGAGGTGTCCTAAAATTAAATAGTAGGTATCCACAATTTACGTAATATGTTTAAATAGAGAGAGGCCGCCCATTAAATGTCTCAATAAGAGAAGGAAGATAATATAACCCATGTTAAAGGGGGAAGAGATATAAAACAATGAGTATACACGCTGATCTGTGGATAGCCCTCAAGTATCCTTTCCAAATTCAATCCATCCAATTTATACTTAGTTTGCAAAACTCTATTTCTATAGATGGAAGCATAGAATTATGTGAGTTTATTTTGTTCCTGGTAAGTGGCCGCGTTGTATTAGATTTCAGTAGTTACAACAATCTTTTGAACATTTTTTCCGTATACCTAATCGAATTATTACAGGCAATGTATTCATGAAAACAAAAAAGCTGAGTTCGAAAAAACTAAAGGACCCATTGTGGAGTGTGAAACAACGGAAGCCAACGAGATGCGAGTCAACATAACGCCTAAACGAGCACAAAGCACACACGTCAAATTACCGGAGCACGTAAAGAAAAATAAGATGACGAAATCTGCACATCTTCTCGGTGACATGCACATCGTCCGAGAGGACATGGTAACGCTTTGGGCTATTTTAAACATTGTTAATACTTTTAAACTCTGGATTACATGTTACAGGAAGAAAAAAAATCTACTTAGTCTTGATAAATAAATAAGCAGCTTAGTGTAGATAGGAGGTAAACAATTACATAACATAGTTTGAAATGTTAAAATTTACAAAAATAATAAAGACGCGTCACTACTGCGGATTGCCGCTTGCGCTTGTATAATCTATCTTTTAAAAATCTCTACTTTCCTTCGTCATCGCATCACGCTTGAAGGGATAGACCGATTTTGATTATTTTTTTTTTGTGTTAGTAACACAAAGTAGTAGTCGGTAGAAGACACTTTGATGACAGTTAACAACCTCATGGATTTTCTGATGGTAAGAGACAACCGTTGCCTATAGATTGCATAAATATTACAGGTACGTAGCTGTCCTGTGGGCGGTATGATAGGCCTATTGTGACCATTATTGTGTATGATATGTATGTCTGATTATTACTCTCAGCTTCTTATGCCCTATTTATTTTATTATATGATATTGGAAGGCAAACAAGCAAAGGGATTTCCTGATGGTAAGAAATTCACGCCACCTGGAGACACCAAAGGTATTCTAATGATGCGTTGCCAACTTTAGGCCGGGATGTTAGGCCTCGAGCAAAAATAAGTTCATCGGCTACCTTACCCTCTGAACCGGAACACATCAACGACAAGCGCTGGCATTATGGCGGCAGGGATAAGTAAAGCGGTGGTATCAATCCAAAAGCTGCGCAACTCTAGTCAGATGTCACGGTGCCAGTAAGAATATGCTCGCCTTTTACGGGCTGACTGGCACAGAAAGGCAGATGGTCTATATTATGGCCCCGTATTCTGCAAAGGAGCCCGGTCCGAGCTCTTTTGCAGAATACGGGGAAAGAGATATATGTATAATAATGATTGTAGTGGTAGGTATAATACATGCTTATTTGTGGATAGCCCCCCAGTATTCTTTAATTCCCTAATGAATTAATACAGATCCCTGGCTAAAAGAATCTAACCCCAAGGTAAGCAATTAATATGTTTGTGTTATAAGTGTTGCTCAACGAAACTAATGCATAAAAATACTTTAGTAAATATCAGAATGTAAATTAACTCACCAAGCTGTTTTTATTAAATGATTCCAGTTTAGTTTATGGTATCTGGTATTGGTTAGTTGAAGATGTAATGCTAGAACAAGTGAATGAAGTTGTATATCTTGGTTATGTTTTAGTAGGGATACAAGGTACACCGCGGATGTAGAAAGGAGAGCGTGAGCATGAAATAATATGAATGGAGCGCTGGGTGAGCTATTTCAAAGCGAGGTCTTGAGTCAAAGTGCTAGACTCGCTTTGCGTAATTCTGTGCCTATCCCAACGTTGTTGTATGAAAGCGAGAATTGGGTAAGGCAGAAAAAGTATGAGAGTAGTTAGGATAAATGCGGTCGAAATTAGAGCGACTGAAAATTTGTGGTGTTGCGCTCGTTGACCGCATTGGTAACAGTGATAACCGAGAAAGAGTGGGATTGAAAGAAAGTGTTCGTATCAAAATGAAAAAGGGCATGTTCCGCTAGTGCGGACATGAAGTAAGAATGACAGATGAAAGATTGACAAAGCAGATATACAAAGCGAATATGGATGGATGTAAGTACCCGGGGAGACCAAGGTTGACATTCCATGATTAAATCGCTCGGGTGTTAGCCGAACGTGGTGTCAAGGGTCTCTGAAACCGGTGTGTTTGTATGAAAAGGGTAATGAATGTGAAGGAAGCCAGACAGGTTTGTCAGGAGTGTGAGGTTTGGCACTCGATACTATCAGCCTACCGCGTAAGGGACTTGGCGTGAAGTTGTGTATGTATGTTTAAGATATTTCTGGGTCTGGGTCAAACATGTTCACATGAATGGTTGCCCCTGTCGAATGGTCGAACCCGAAAATTGCGATTAATCGGCGGTTTTACAGGTGTAGTACGTTTACCACTCGACCAACGTGGCGGTCTAGAAATCTTAATTCTGGACTGTCTGTATTGGTAATGATTTCGGCGATATAGATTTTTTATAAATATCTTCCCGCCCATATCCCCGAAGAGGTAGGCAGAAGCACGACCAGGGCATCCACGACTAGCCGAAAACACTAAGTCCTACAATGTGATAGGAGGCGAGCAGTTTTATAAGTATCGACATCGGTATCGTATGTACTGAATGCGTCAATAGTCCTACGCATCCCTAGCGGATATCAACGATACGAAGTTCAGCCAGTACAATTTATAGTTTTATAAACATGTTTAATATAGATATAATTGAACGAATTCTTCGCATACACATTTCAGTATTTTACATTATAAATATTTCCTTATTACAGAAGTTAGAAATGATTGAGAAACACATGGGAGATGTAAAAAATGCCCACGGCGAGGAAAGGCTCCTAGCGGACATGGTTACAGGACAAAGCGAAAACAAGAAGGTATAACCTGATTTCAAATATTAAATGTTTTTCGACTTCAATTGTGAACATAGGAATGGCGGGTGGGAATTATGAAACTTTGAATCACTACATTGGCAACCTTGTAACTAACTATACATTTTGTATTTTGCGTCGGAAAAAAAATTTAAATAGGTATATACAGTCGTGGTCAACTAATTAGGGACACTCTTTGGTTAAACCGAATTGTGAATTTATTTTTTATTTTCCAACGAGTCTAAACCATATTCCATATCTCTGACAAGTAAGTATAATTAGTCATATTTATGTGCCCGATTATACAAACAATAACAACTTCTTAAACATTAAACCTCTTTACAGTATAGCTGATAGATTATCGTAGTGCTATTTGTTCAAATAATGCTGGCTGGCCATTTAAGGGACACTGAGATATTGCGTTCTATTTTCAAAATTTGAATCTCAATACTTTTTTACTTCTTCTCTTATTGTTTCGGATGTTAGTTGAAGTTTTGGCGCCATCGTGAATGAAGATGGTCGTAATTTTTTCACAATTATTGAATTTAGTGTAAAATATGAGTAAAATTGGTTAATTTAGGTGGGAATTAGTTTGAT
>NJDC01008241.1:0-16740 GCA_002245475.1 Calephelis virginiensis | reverse complement strand
AAAATCACAACTTCGCACGCGAGCTCTTAAGTATTTTTTAATTGATTTTTATAGACATAGATACCTCACAGAATAGCTACCTTTTTTTTCATATCCGGCCGGGTCAGGGGTTATGCAAACGGTGTAGGTATATGCTTACATTCATCGTAGGTTTATTTAATAAGATCACAGCTTCGCACACGAGCTCTAAGTATTTTTTAATTATTTTCTATAGACATAGATACTTCACAGAATTGCCCCATTTTATTTATATCCGGCGGGGTCGGGGGGTTATGCAAACGGTACCGATATATGCCTACATTCACTGTTTATTTATATATTTATTTAATTTAATAAAATCACAACTTCACACACGAGCTCTAACTATTTTTTCATTTTTTTATAGACATAGATACCTCACAGAATGGTCCCATTTTCATATCCGGCGGGGTCAGGGGGTTATGCAAATGGTGTAAATATATGCCTTTATTCTTTGTCGATGTAGTTTAATTGAATACAACGTCGCGCACGGGTTCGAAGTATCTATTTATAATTTTTTCCTATAAACATAAAACCACACAGAATGGTCCCATTTTTTCATATCCGGCGGGGTCAGGGGGTTATGCAAACGGTGTAAATATATGCCTCCTTTCATTGTCTGTGTGTTTAATATAATCACAACTGCGCACACGAGCTCCAAGATTTTTTTATTTTTTTTCTATAGACATAGATAACTCATAGAATTGCCGCCTTTTTTTTCATATCCGGTGGGGTCAGGGGGTTATGCAAACAGTGTAAATATAAGCCTACATTCATTGTCTATGTAGTTTAATTGAATACAACTTCGCACACGAGCTCGAAGTATCTATTTTAATTTTTTTCTATAGACATGAAACCACACAGACCCCCCCCCCCATTTTTTTTCATATCCGGCGGGGTCAAGGGGTTATGAAAATGGATACAATATAGGCATATACCTTTCCTTAACATATCTTATGTATAGTTGGGGTTGCACATTGTATGGAAACGAAGACACAATTTTTGTTTGAAAATGTTGTCGATAAAATTTAAATAACTACACCAACACCTAAGTTTTTTCGGATTTTACCTAACCTTTTTACACTGAAAACTAAAGAGGTCACGTAAGCCTTGATCAGCGACTGTCAAAGTAAGCAAAAGTTTAAAGTTTTTTATAACATTTGTATGAAAGCGGGCCGCATTGTCGCTGCCCTGGAGAGGCTAATTTTTCTGTAGACATAAAACCCACACAGAATGGTCCCATTTTTTCATATCCGGTCGGGTTTATGCACGGGGTTATGCAAACGGTGTAAATATTTGCTTACATTCATTGTTTGTGTATTAAATAAGATCACAACTTCACACACGAGCTCTAGGTATTTTTTTAATTTGTTTTTGTACACATAGATACCTCACAGAATTGCCTCATTTTTTTCATATCCGGCGGGGTCAGAGGGTTATGCAAACGGTGCCAATACATGCCTACATTTATGATCTATGTAGCTTGTTTGAATACAACGTCGCATACGAGCTCGAACTATTTTTTTTCTATAGACATAAAACCACACATAACCCCCCATTTTTTCATATATGGCGGGGTCAAGGGGTTATGAAAATGGTTTGAATATACGCCTAAACCTTTCCTTAACATATCTTATGTATATTTGGGGTTGCACATCGTATGGAAACGAAGACACTATTTTTATTTGAAAATGTTGTGATAAAATTTAAATAACTACACTAACATCTAAGTTTTTTCAGATTTTACCTAACCTTTTTACACTGAAAACTAAAGATGTCACGTAAGCCTTGATAAGCGACTGTTAAAGTAAGCAAAATTTGAAATTTTTTTTAAAACATTTGTATGAAAGCGGGCCGCATTGTCGCTGCCCTGGAGAGGCTAATTTGCGAGGGGCTAACTTCACGTAAATATAATATACACTCATACAGACACATATTTTATTTTATTTAAACAGTCGCCAGATAGTAGTAGTTTCCCCGCTCTCTCTCTGCTCGTACGCAGGTTGGCTTTAATTCGGCACTGCGTCCGAACCGTCGCGAGCATTTATACAAATGGTACTATGGCTACTTCGGTCCGTCAAAAATCTTGTCCGGAATGGAAATTCTAGAATGGCGGAAACAAATCGGATGACGGAGATCGGATCTAGTGCGTAAATTACCATAGAAATAGTTCTACGGCTGCTACGGACCTTATTTTCACGGGTTCGAATCGGATTCGAATCGGACGTAGTGCGGATTCTCTCTTTTTCTTGTTTTTGCTCCCAAATTGAAATTGTGACTAGTTAAACTTACCTTGGATTATCTATAGACTCTAAATGTAATTGGAGCAGTAATATTAAATATGTCTGTAACAAATTAAGGCACTTTTTGGCAAACATTACTATTTTAAAAAATCCCATCTCCACCAAAGTAAGATTAATGTTATATAACTCCTTAGCAGAATTATGTATCTTATATGGGTTAAGCAGCTACGGTCGTACGTATAAGTCAAATCTTAAACAAATATATATATACTGCAATTACGATTACTAAAGAATATTGTGCCACCTAAGATTAAGTTTCAATTTACTTATGACGACATAGGAATGTTTAAGTATAATATGTTGCCCGTAGGATTGCAAATTAAATATTCACTACTAAAAGAAAACTATTTTAATGAATCCCTTAAGAAAGTAGTAAATCAGTCTGTATATACGCGGCAGTTGCTCAAAACCGGCTTTGCACCGAGAGTGCAAACAATGTGTACGGCGAAAGGACAACCCAGTACTTGATTCCTCGTTTATTTAATGCCATGCCTATCGAATTGCGTAATTGTATTACCGAAACTAATATAAAAAATAAACTAAAAATGTATTTATTAAATAACTTTTAACTTCACCGTGAAGATTTTTATTAGCACGTTTCAGTTAATTAAATGATATCATATTGCAAATTTACCTATTTTTATAAAATTTGTATTTTATATACCTATTATAATGAAACAATGTGCCTGCTTGCACTGAGTTCTAGACCTGTGTCACACAAAAGGTGTAAACAAATTGTGAATTTGTAATAAATGAAAAAAAAAAGTGAGGTGTGGGCTTGTGGGCCACTCCGATCCAGCACGCGTCAACCACCGTGGGCTCCACCACAGTGGGTGGTCCACCAGCTTCGAAACCCGACAACCCCGTGATGCACAGTCCGCGGGGCTCATTTCTCCTGGCACATGGTCATGCGATTGGGAATGGGGCAGCCTTACTCTTCGCCATGACCAGTCGCACCTCAACCTCCCCGTCGGAGGTGACCGTCCGTAGATACACAGCCACCACGTATCCCCGCTCCTATGCGTCACAAAACCCATGTAGGATAGCCGAGTATCTTCCTTAAGGAACCAGCTTCCTATCCAGAGCGATTCGATTGATGCCCGGGAGTGTCGCGAAGAAGGATTGAAAATTAAACCTTTAATACCTATAAATATAAATATTGGTTATAAAGGATATCTCTAACACAAACAAAATAAAAAGACAAATTAAAAATTAAAGTTCCTACTAATACGAAGAATACAAATACGAATTATTTAAGTAATACAGCTTCACCGACAGCTGACTTGTTCCTACAATATACTATTTTAATATTATTATAATGACAATTCCGAGCAATGACCTTGCCGTAGTTACCACTATCAACTTATAGTAACTAATTAATTACAGTTAAATACAAGTACCTTCACCAAGTTGTAGATTCCAAGTACAGTTTCAACAATGATACCGATATGTTACCTATGCAGATTACCTACTAAACCACAATACTACAACATTTTGTGTCAGTTTCGCCAAATCCCACCTTTTTGTATATTGTTTATAATATAGTAAGTATAACCGTGTGCCCGTTATTGTACATGTTTAATGAGTAATATCTATCCATAACTATGTATTAATACCGTATCTTTTTTCTTATTTATGTACTATATATGTTTTAAACCATGGATATATAATAATGTTTCTGCTACCAGATGTATGTTTTAAACCATGGATCCGTCTATTTTTAACCACGCCCCGTCTACCAGAATTTGTTGGAGCCGACTCCTGACATGAACAATGTTTACAATGGTGACTAGAACCGAAACTAGTCTTTTAAAAGGTTGTTACTTACCTTGCGATTTCCTTATCGCCTCGCGCAGTGGAAGCATTATGCTAGGGGATAAGGTGATAGGATATGGGAAATATATAATTAATAAGTGGATTACTACCTTGCTAAAAACGCCTGCTGCTGGTAATCTGCCACCGCGTGAATTCACAATAAGGATGGCCGACGCAATTGCACATCACACCGTAAAAACCGAGTAATTAGGTTTAATTCCGATAAAACATTAACAAAGCGACCGCCATTTGTAATATGGAGAACAGAGCGTATCACAGAACAATATAAGAAGCGTACGAGTATGTAGACACAGTGGCAAAACGGCAAAAACTTTCGTTTGACAGGTGGCGTTCCGTTTTAGGCGCAAATTTTCAAAAATGCCTGTACCGCTGCTAAATCCATGTATTTGAAAAATATTAGTAAACAATCTTCAAATAAAATAAGGGAGAGTTTGTTTCGCCGTTTGTTCTCCTGTCTGGCTAGGTTTGGAAACGGTGGTAGTTTACGGTAGATAAAGTATATGTATTTGTTTTTAGAATTATATAGACGCGTCACAAGAATCTCATAGACTTGTACATTTTTGCACTCCCACATACCTCTTTCGCGACATCAACCATACTATCTTTCAAAACATTCCAACAATCATCCACGTCTAAGTCCGGTAGGCACACACTATTCAGCCTGTCTTGGACTTACTTAACTTTCGTACATGCTTTCTACACTTGTATCTTTCAACTTTTAACTCTTAATCCTTTCAAGCCCTCCAAATGGAACACGTACTCGCCAGTGCCTCCACTTCCTAAACAGACCCCTAAACCGGCTAATAACCAAGTAGTGGTCCGTGTTACGAGTTGGGCCTCTGATGGCTCTCGTGTCCATTAAACACTTCCGGAGGCCACTATCAACCAAAATCAAATCTCTTTTTATTTTATTTGTCGATATTTCGGCCTAGTTGCATAGGCCGTGGTCACGACGGGACTGCGGCAGCGAGCGGTAACTTTTGTCAGGAAAATCTACTGACAGATGAGCCTCTCAACCCTCCGTCTAATTCTTCTTTTTCTAACGTCCTTGTCTCTATCATTTCCGAGCACTATATCGCGACACACAACACTAACTGTGTCCCAATACTTTACGGCACTTTTTGTATATTAAGCCCGGCACCGACCAACAATTGGATCCCACGCCTAGCTACAACTTAAAACCATCTTCCCTATTAAAATTATTTGGCGCAAGTCGAATTTCAATAACTTCACGTACTAGGCGAGGAATGTAGTTGGATTCTGTAAAAACTATTTGTGGTTTATGTAGTTCTATCCAAAGGTTAGTGGACTAATCTAAATGATGTTTAGCAATAGCAGACTTCTGAGGGTTATTTTTTTAATTGCGCTGATATGCTCTTTATTACGTGTTGAAATAGTTCGTTTAGTTTGTTTTCAACTACTATTCGCAGTCCCGGGGTGACCACGGCCTGTGCAACGTGACCGAAATATCGACAAATAAAATAAAAAGAAATCGTGAGTATCCCCTATAAATAATTAAAAATGATAATAATTCGCGACGATTTAAGTTTGGAATCCTATATTAAAATTAAATCTATCATACTCATTTGATCATTCCTTCTCCATGTATACATATGTATGTCCATATGCTGAAACATTGTGTTAGACACAAGAAGAGTTCTTTCCACACATAAATCTACAATATGCTTACTAGCATTATTCACTCTCTTATCACCATAGGGTCCAAGGAAGTCCTCGTAATCGGCCCATAGTGTCTCTACCCAACCATTCAAGTCACCACATATAATCACTTTTTCATTTCCTTCAACCATATCCAGAACATCCTTCACAGAAACCCAAAACTTTTCCAGGTCATGAGTCGACGACGACAGCTTATGCTACAGGCATAGGCTGCTAACACAAAAACTCGCGTGACACCCAGCTCAATACGGACCCAGAGCAGTCTCGGACCAACTAAACCATATTCTCTCAGGCCTGAGGTTAAGCGAGACTAAGATGATATAACCTGCCACCGGGGAGATTAAAAGATCACCTACCTTTTCGCTTAGTCTCCGTTACACACAGTAAATCCAGGCATCTCTCATCCATTACATCAGCCAATTCATTCATATTCGCTTTCATTCCACCTCTGTCACCAATCGCCTCTGTGGTCTAGCGGTTCAGTTGTTGGACTTGACTGCATGAGGTCCCGGGTTCGAATCCCGGGTCGGGCAATAAAAACAAAATTGGGTTTTTCCAAATTTTCTAAAAAAAAAATGTTGCTCGGGATAGGATATGTGCCCGGTTGGCGATAGGCTTGCCACCTATCACATTGTGGGACTTAGTATCTTCGGCTAGTCGTGGGTGCCCTGGTTGTCCTCTGCCTACTTCTTCGGGGTAATGGGCGTGAAGATACTATTCCACCTCTCACATTTCACGTGCCTATTTGACACTCTCCACTCTTCGATTCTCCTGCATGGGCTTGGCGTGATTGGTGGCGGCCCCCATCGCCGCCTTTGCCTCTTTTCGTACCGACAAGGGCGGATCGGTACGCGTCGCCCCCAGGGAACGCCCTTACCCTCTCTGCGGTACGTTTTCGGGCCAGAATTGCAGTCCAATGGATTGGCAGGGAACGCGACGTGCACACTTTTGGCCAATGAGTCCCCTTTTCATACAAATATCCCCCGGCGTGTTTGTATGAATACGGAGGTCGTCCCTTTTTACACCATCATATGTTAAGAATTCTACACCAAGAGACAGTGCCATAACGAAACAAAGAGAAAACGACATATCAAATCTAGTGTTTTGGTGCAGCGCCATTTTTGATTTGACTTTGTGTTAGTGACGTTTGAATCAGTCTAAAAACATGTAGAGAACAAACTACACAAAATTTTTGATTTAGCTATTTTTCTACGTTACTGTTAAACTGTACAGCTCATATCCATTTGTTAGTTTCTCGTGTTAGTCCAGCTTCGCCGAGCAGAAAAGACTAAGTATTTATGAAGCCTCTCTGTCTGGCCACTCATAAAATGCAGGCATAGGTTAAGTTGATTATCACCAAAGAGAACACTGGGAGTAGAATGCTGAGCAGCAGTTCCTGCCATCATAATGACAGTATCATGTTCCGGTCCGCGGCATAAGCACAATAGGCCTAACAACCCGTCCACAGGAAGCAACACTCCTATAGCATCTATGGTGTCTAATGGCCTCGTTTTTTTAACTTTAGAAGAACCTTGTACTTTTTAGCTGTTCTCTGAAAAACCATAAAAAGTCATCTTTTATTTTAGTTTTAAAGGAACCTGTACCTAATTATCAGTTGACAAAACGCTATAAAATATAAAAACTTGCAAAATCGAAACTTTTTGAACAAAGACAAACTAAACACTTTCTTTGGATAGGTACCTTACAAAGTTATATTTACAAATATTTAAAGAGGAAATTTTAAAGAATTTTTAGGAAATTTCAAGAAATAAAGTAGAACATTTATTTTTCTTTTTTGTAATCTACCTATGCATTTAGAAATTCGGCCATTTTCTATTGTGGGAAGTAATTCTAGAAGACTGTTTTTCAAATTTCGAATTAGTTTTATAGTTTTAAGGATGTGTCTGATCATATGTGGTAACCGACTAAAGATGGACTAATGATGTGCCATACACCGCCCATCTCCATTGAAAATGTGATTTCACCTGTAATCATTCGTCACATCCACACCAGAGTAAATTTACACCCAGACCCGGGAATGCAGAAATCTAAATGCTCATCACACAAATCCCTGGCTCCGTCGGGAATCGAACCCGAGCTTCGCGAATGGTTGGTGTAGTTAGGCGCATACGCTAGCCCCTCGACCAACGAGGTGGTCAATGCAACTCATGCAATCAGAATCATAATTTGGCACGCTTTATTTGGTTTAATCTAATTAGTACCTGATTGATCAAGTAATTTGTCAATAAGTCTCTGAAAATCTAGCACCACCCGCAACTTCTTTCTAATTACGTGTACAGTACCGTAAAAATATACCTGTCTATAGTGACAATAACGTAGTTTTATTATAACATGAGCTCATAACAATAGGTGTATGTACAACTGGTATGTACAGACTACATACGACCAAAAAAGACAAAATACAACATACAAAATAAAGATTCTATGTCAATAGTTTTAAATTAAAAAAATATTTCTTCTTCTAAAACACATTTACATAAAGTGAATTAGAAACGATAGTGACTGCATTAGTCAGAGACTGAGTCCAGTCAATAACGCCATACCCGATTTAACAGAAAGACTTTTTATCACACACTAACTGTGGCCCGTGGCGTTGCCTGCGTTGTTCCACAGGAACAATATTTCAGGATTTTTATACTGAAATATCCTATCATACACATAGAGAGTAACACTATGGGTTAACCAAATTTCATGAAAATTGGTTAAGCAGTTTGAACGCGAAGGAGTAACAAATAAACAAACAGACAAACTTTCGCAGTTATAATATTAATAAGGTTTTAGTTACAAACTATTAAAGTATACGTTTACTTGGTGAAAATACTCTAATAACATTAGCCCAACTAACCTGACCCAAATATTGTAGACTCGGTTACAATAGAGTAAAAATATGTCCCGACTCGAGGCCAGCAGAAGGCCTGCGCCGGGAATGTTGTTCCTGTAATTGGCAGCCTTTTGATCACTTTCTAAAGGAGATAGTAAGTGCGGACAAACTCTTTATTTTTTCGTATTAGAACTTCGGTGATATTAAGTTTCGAATAAAATATGTTTCTTGTTGTGATGAATGCATAATATGTATTAAGCCAGATGTTAGCGGCCATAGCTCAAAATATAAATGTCATATGATCAGTTGTATTCTCCACCATCTAATCGACAAATTCACTAGGTCTCCATGACGCTGGAGTGACTACTACACATTTGACACCCTGGACTTCTCTACTAATACTGTACAAAACCTTTTCCTAATTTCTAATTTTTTTGCTCTTATCGTTTTCAGTTGGTATCGTGTCCTACTCAATGCCGAAAGGCGACAAGCGGAGCAACGGCGTGGAGCTAACAGATATGATATACGACGGTCAGTGGGGGGACGAGCTGCGGAATGGTCTAGGCCAACTGGTGGACGGACAGTTCGGCGGGGACGAGATCCGGGAGGCGGCCAAGAGCTCCGCGTGGGTGGGGTGGCGAAACGACTCGCGACCCAACCCGCCTGCCATCGTGTTCGAGTTCGACAGAGTCCGAGAGTTCAGCGCTGTGCATCTCTACTGCAACAACAAGTTCATGAGAGACGTCCAGGTACTGCATAGTCCGCACGTAGTAGCGCGCCAAACCATCAAAAATATGTATTCGTGCTCGAATGGTTCTACATGTAGGCGCCGCGGTGTGAAGCGTTAATGACTGTTAACCTATTACTACTATATTTACCCCTTCCGTTCTGAGCTGTAGACCCTAAGCCTAAGGAAAGAAAGAATAAAGGACTCACCTCGTGAACTATTCGTCACTTAACAGCCACAATTTCACTTTCACAATGCGAAATTATTTGACGCATCCGCCATCCCGGAAGGTTTGCGAGCGACGATATAGCGACCCATCAGAACTGATTCGTTATTATTGATTGCTCTCCCGACTGATGTCTCATCTTAACCAACTAACAGTCGTGTACAATTTATATTTACTTTATGAACTCGACTCCTTTTTAAAAAAACTAATCTGAGCACTTTTTAAAACAGTACGTTATGACAGAGAAATCATCTTTTTCGCTTAAGGCTTTGTGATGTAATGATTGCATGCGTCTTCAAGACGGCGGAGCATAAAACTAGTGCATACGCAATGCGTGCGTGGCAAAGTCGTCGCGACAGAAGACAAGCTATCGCGCAATGTTTTCGTCACAAGTGGCGCCGTCAACGCCATATTGTATAGTTATGGTTTAACTGAACACGCGGGTCTGCGCACTCCCATAGTCCAAAAGAAGCAATATGTAGTGCTGGCTAGTTACATTCGTGCAACCTACTTTTAAAATCGCACAAAAATTAACTTTACATTGTTTGTCAACACAATCAGTTGTATTTAAAACAAACGCTGAAGCACTGGGAATTTCACGATTTAGAAATAGCAAGAAAATGCATGTGTCGAACGAAAAACTTTTTATTTACAGAAATAGTGTTCACTGTATGTACATTCTTATACATATGCTACTCTGTCAAGAAAGTACTGGGAAAAAATAATTATACACAAAGTGTTTGTTATTCATCGAAATTTACTTTATTACATACATATCTTCACGCCAAGTCCCTTATGGGATGGGATGGGAGCAAACACGCTGGTTTCGGTGACTCTTGACACCACCCTCGGATAATATCTCAGTGATCTGATCGTGAAATGTCAATCTCTGTCTCCCCGGGTACCTACATTTATCAACATTCGCATTGTATATCTGCTTTGTCAATCTTTCATCTGTCATTCTTTTCACATGATCAAACCAGCGGAGCATGCCCTTTCGCATTTTAACATCAACACTTTGTTTTAATCCCAGTCTTTCTTTCACTGTTACGAATGCTGTCAGCGAGCGTAACACCACAGCGAAAACAAAATAGACTTTTGGCAAACATGAAGTCAATGTGTTAATTATTCTGTTATTAGCTGCTATGGTCACAAGTATAGCTGGCACAACAGGTGCGCTAATGACGTGTTTGTTTCGTGTTGTCGTGTTTGTTATTCGACTGTAAAAGTCGAAGCAACTTGATTTCGGAAATTTCTTTAAGATCGATTGCGGGTTGACGGCTTGTCACACACGTGTTTTGATTCAAATTTTTATTTTTCGTGCTTTTCATTGTTTTTTGTTTTATTGAGTTCCCTAAATCTGTGTTGTGTTGTTTTCTGGTTACGGTAAGTGTTTTATATATCATTACTATGGCTAACATCCCACCTAAACACCCGGATCCTCCTCCACAATGTCCTACACAAGTTGAACAACAGAATTCCATTGAATCCTTGGACACCGCCGACTCAATAATATCAGAGTCTGGTTCCAAGCGTTGTGGTGATTCTCTAGATCATTCAACATATATAAAAAAATCCTCGCCAAGTGTTTCAATACAGACCATTTACACGCATCCCTGTCTTGAGGATAAATTAAAATACTCAAAGGAGGATAAGGGACCTTTTATAATGCACGTTTTTAAACCGTCACCTGGCACAGCAGCTCAAATAAAATTAAAAATATTTCACCCGACGGTGTAAAAAAATTGGAAAAAATAGGATGTCGGTAGAGCCTACTTACCCTTAAGGTGCTAATAACTTCTTGACTGTATCAGCTCTAGCTGATGCTGGTTACTCGGTATTCATACCCTCATTCCACTTAACTCATATGGGGGTTGTTAGAGATGTTCCTACAGATCTATCGATGGAAGAATTTGTAGCATCAGTGCAACTTTCTTCACCTTGCGGGAACATATTGAAAGCTAGACGATTTAATAGCAAAACAATATTCGATGGTGTCGTAAATTGGATCTATACAAAGGTTGTTGTTTTGACATTTAGTGGGCAATCTTTTCCCTGAAGAATTTTCTCATTCTACACCGCCCTTCCTGTTGGGCCCTATAATTTTCCCACCATTCAGTGCAATAAATGCTGTAGATTTGGCCATATCCAAACTCAATGCAGGTCAAAACCTCGTTGCTACCGTTGCTCCCAACCCCTTACCGGTGATACTTGTTCTGTACACTAACTGATGCTTCCTATCTTTATTGCTCCCCCTTCAATTCGGCTAGGCTATGACGGTATTCCTTATTCTTTTTTAAAGAATGCTAGTAATTACACCAAGGATTATTTTCTCCATAAAATCTTTGAATCAGGAATCATTCCAAAAGACTGGAAACTCTCTTTAATTATCCCCATATTAAAACCTCAAAAGGATCCTTTACGGCCGGAGTCTTACAGACCTATAGCCCTTGCCCCGACACTATCAAAGATCACTGAACACCTAGTAAAAAACCATCTAGAGTGGTTCATAGAAAGCAAAAACATTTTACCTAATAGCCAGTTCGGTTTTCGGAAGGGACTGAGCACAATGGATAATCTTTCTATATTGACATCTGGTATTAGGTTATCATTTTCTAAAAATGAATCCCTAGCTGCGGTTTTTTTAGATGTTACGTCAGCATATGACAACGTCCTACTTCCCTTACTCAGGCAGAAGATGCTCCATCTGAGTAATCCCCCGAAGTTGGTTCACTTCATATGGAATCTATACATGGAACGTTCAATTATAGTCCGGTACCAAAGAACTACCTCTACTGCCCGTCTGATATACAAAGGCCTCCCACGGGGATCTGTGCTCAGGCCACTGTTATACAATATATACTCTCATAATTTAGATACAGTTGTTACCAGTTTCTGTTCTATTCTCCAATATGGTGATGACATATGTCTATATGCTTCCGACAAATCTCTAGCTAATGTCTCCGCCAAATTTAATACTGCTATAAATTATCTTCAGGACTGGGTAAACTCTCATGGATTACAGATATCTCCTGTTAAAAGTAAAGTTGTCGTTTTTTCTAGAAAAAGATCTATCTCTCCAATTAGCATTGACTATGATATTTGACTCAAAAATGTCTGGTTTACATCATTTGAACTACTCTATTGATAAATGTGAGAGGGGCATGAACTTACTCCGATCCCTTGCGGGGGTTTGGTGGGGCGCTCACCCGTACGCACTGAAATTAGTCTACAATGCATTCGTAGCATTTTAGACTTTGGTTGCTTTTTAATCGAACCATTCAACAAAACTTCTCTATCGAAACTGGACAAAATTCAATATAAATGTTTGAGAATCATAATAGGGGCTATGAAGTCTACACCTACTAATGCCCTCTAGGTGGAGTGCGGTGATCCTCCTCTCAATTAACGAAGGCAGTTCCTTGCAGATAGATTCATTTATAGAATTTCTCAAATGTCTTCCCATCCTCTTTTACAAAAACTATCAGCACTATCCTCTCTCATTGAGTCGTCTGCCTACTGGTCTCACAAACAACCTCCTCGCTTTATAAATAGTTTCAGGAAACTGTCAAAGATACCCCTACTTTTATGTCAAGCTTTCAAAACGATTTTGTTAATAATAAGTACCCAAATTGGCTTCTGGTTTACACCGACGCCTCTAAAAAAATACTCTACTGACATAGTTTGAGCGGCTGTCTGGATACCTAGGCTTTCCGCTGTATAAACAGAGGAAATAGGAGGGCATATATATCCTATAAATGCCCATATATTTCCTCTGTTTATACAGCGGAAAGCCTAGCTATACTTGAAAGCTATTAAGTACATTGAATCCCACAAGCTTAATAAGTTAATAATATTTTCTGACTCACTTAGTTGTTTTCTATTCCAGATCTAAACTAAGTATCATTTTTCAAATTAAAGACGTTTTGTACAAATGCTCTACTAGTAACATTCAGGTAGTGTTGGCTTGGTACCTAGTCATATAGGGATTTAAGATAATGAGGTGGTAGATGAGCTGGCTAAAGAATCTGTGTACATTGGCTGTCTAGACCAATTTCATGTACACCACCTTGACCTTTCTTCGAAAGCTCGACATGATCTCCTTCAGGACTGGAGTATAAACTGGGCCCAGCCTAGCCTAATAAAAGGAAATAATAGCAACCATTCAGCCTTCCATTCAGGAAAAAACATGGTTTTATCAGATTCGATCCATGAATAAAACTTTAACATCTGTTGTCAGTAGACTAAGGCTTAGTCACGTTTCCCAGTTTTTCTTCATAAAATACGTGTTCGTGAATGTCCTATCTGGAGTAAAGTACATTATATTTAATTGCTCAAAATTCCCTACATCCCTGTATGATATCCTACCGTAATATTTTAAAGTTATGTAGATATATAAAGTCTAACAAAATTTAATGATAAAAAAAAATATCTTAACACATATACGTGTCAGTCTTTTGTAAAGTTTGGTGCTGGCATATATATTGTGTGTGTTTCCTTTTAGGTAGCTCAATATCTTCAGATAAAGTAAAATGCTTAATGTAAGGTGATATTGGCTAAATAAGTCGTGAAGTTCGATAGACACATCCATTGTGAGTCTCCTAGTGTTCGGATCGTTGCCTAGTGCGATGGTCGCACCGGTTAAACTCCTGCATTAGGTCCCTGTCATACATTATTGATTAAATTATAAATTGTGATTCGGGGCTGGTTATGAGGTTTCGGGGAGTGCACTACTTGGTCGGCACTCACGCTATCGAGTGTGATTTCGTTTCGCCCTTCGGGGCTTTACTTGTACATGCACTCCATGCGACTAGATAAGATGCCATTCCTTACTTCGATATTATTTGATTTTTATATGTTTTTAATATGCTTTTAATTTTATATGCTCGGGAAGTTTATTGTAAAAACGTATACATTGTCAACAAAAGTAATTTGAAAAAATATAACCAAAGTATTACTATTTCACCAGATTTGCACCGAAATATATTAATACGTGATGCCAAACTTTGGACCCCTTTTTACGAAAATTGCGCGGATGCAGGAGCATAAAATTTGCTACACTTATAGTTTATGTGTAGGAGAAGTACAGAACGCTAATATTTTTCAATAATAATGCTTATAAAGTACATTAAATCAATAAATAAAACATTACCCACACTACCATGCATTTGACAAACAAACAAATATATTGATGATAACGATAAAAGATCACAGATAGCGCAGTATAAAGTTTGGAAACAAAGTAGTTGGTTTTGAGAAATGAAGATGGCGTTCTTATTCAAAATTCAAATTTAAAATTCAAATTAGATTTAATTACGTAGATCTATACAAAGATTCTTGTAACGCGTCTATATCATTCTAAAAACTACCACCGGATCGGAACGCGGCCACTCACTGAGAAGATCCGGCGAAAGAAACTCAGCGGGCTTGTCTTTTTTTCTTATAAATCTAATTTACTCTAACTTACGATTGGTATTAGGAGCAATTAATCAAAAGCATTCCTGTCTTCTTAATACTCTGAAATCTTGTCATAACTCTTACCATACAACTTTATTTTAATACATTTTTTTGAATTTATTAATTGGTAAGTCTTTTATATGCTCGGGAAGTTTATTGTAAAAAAGTGTACATTTGCCCATGAAAGAATAACTGATTCTGTGGAGACCAGACTATGCACAACAAGATTGTTTTTATTCCTTGTGTTTCCCTCATGTACACCACAATTTTTCTTAAACAAATTTATATTTTTATGGAGAAGTCACCGCTAGAATATTATTTTTTTTAAACTTTTCACCGATGAGATATTAAAATTTATTATGGTCGAATTTCGACCAACGGGCGACCACTAGTACAAATAAACCAACCAACTAATTCTACACCACGTATTTGTGATGAGATCAGCAACATTGATATTTCCTTTTGTTTTCCCGCGGTTTGCCCCCTCACTTCGTTAGCCTACGCTAATAGAAACGATTTTCAAAAAAGCTTTTAGATTTTAGTTTTTCTTTTACAAATGTTTGAAATCGGATCTTTAGCTTACTTGCATAGCAAATTTCATCAAAATCGGTTTACGCTTAGATGTGAAAGAGCAATAGACAGACTTTCGCATTTATAATATCAGTAGTGCTTTCTATGTGTGCGATAGATAAGGCTCTACTTAGCCGAAATTGGCTGAGTGTCTCTGTCCAAGGGTGCATGTGGAATATTAATCGGCGGGCATTGTACATTTGTTTCGTCCGTCGCCCTCGATACGGGGACTGTATTTGTGACACGGAACAAGTAAGGGACGAGCCAGAGGCCCGCCAACAGTTTCGTCCGCCCGCGGGCATCTTCAAAACCAGTCAAATCGTAAATTCAACTAGTAGGTGGGGCACGTGATGTGTGAACGAAGTAAACTATATAAAATAAGGAGGTTTGCCGAGCTTACTATATATTTCGGTATTGAGCTATCAAGGTAGTATTGTTGGCCCAACCCTATTTTTGGTCTACAATAATGATCTCTGTCAGTTAAAGTTAGATATTGGGAAAATTTTTACTTTCGCTGACGACACGGCACTTTTCTTTGAACGTCGCTGAAGCTAGCCAACAAAAAAGATTATCAGAGTAACCCTTTCGCTGCTACTGCGATTAATTAATTATAGTTGAACATCATTTTTACTTTAACGGTTTAAAAGCTTTAAATAATAAAATTAACATTATAGTTATTTTGACAAAGCTTTTATTGATGAGGCTTGTTTTCTTTAACATTCTTCTTTAGTTTTAATCGCCAAATATAATGTACTAATCATTTAATTTTTTGAATGCCTAGAGTACAATAATTTTTTTCATTGAACTAAAAACGCGGAAATTGGTGAGTTTACAGCTTATGTACAGAGTACCAAACAATAATCCAGTGCGAAAAATACGGCGACGCAGTTTTTTCTATTAATTAATTGTAATTGAATTTTTTTTAACATTGTACTGGATAATCTTCTGCCTTGAGCTAGAAACTTGGAAATTAATGACTTTACAGCTTATGACACCACAAATAATAACCAGTACCGACAATCTCGGCGGGTCAAACTGAAAGTTCTTAGAAAATCAAAAACTAAGCATTCTAGCAAGTTAT